>CM055118.1:759124669-759352089 GCA_029206835.1 Rana muscosa | reverse complement strand
CACTAGTGCCTGTCCTTGTTTTCTAGGGACAAAGAAGGAGAGTGAGGGGAATTCTCCTTGTGCTATAGTGTGCTTTAAAAAAAACATTTTTTTCTAGGGACAGAAAACTCTAGGTAGGAGAGTGTCAGTTTCTTTCACTGTGCCAGTCCTTGTTTCTAGGGACAAAGAAGGAAAGTGAGGGGAATTCCTCCTTGTGCTATAGTGTGCTTTAAAAAACATTTTTTCTAGGGACAGAAAACTCTAGGTAGGGAGAGTGTCAGTTTCTTTCACTGTGCCAGTCCTTGTTTCTAGGGACAAAGAAGGAAAGTGAGGGGAATTCTCCTTGTGCTATAGTGTGCTTTAAAAAAACATTTTTTCTAGGGACAGAAAACTCTAGGTAGGGAGAGTGTCAGTTTCTTTCACTGTGCCAGTCCTTGTTTCTAGGGACAAAGAAGGAAAGTGAGGGGAATTCTCCTTGTGCTATAGTGTGCTTTAAAAAAACATTTTTTCTAGGGACAGAAAACTCTAGGTAGGGAGAGTGTCAGTTTCTTTCACTGTGCCAGTCCTTGTTTCTAGGGACAAAGAAGGAAAGTGAGGGGAATTCTCCTTGTGCTATAGTGTGCTTTAAAAAAACATTTTTTCTAGGGACAGAAAACTCTAGGTAGGGAGAGTGTCAGTTTCTTTCACTGTGCCAGTCCTTGTTTCTAGGGACAAAGAAGGAAAGTGAGGGGAATTCTCCTTGTGCTATAGTGTGCTTTAAAAAAACATTTTTTCTAGGGACAGAAAACTCTAGGTAGGGAGAGTGTCAGTTTCTTTCACTGTGCCAGTCCTTGTTTCTAGGGACAAAGAAGGAAAGTGAGGGGAATTCTCCTTGTGCTATAGTGTGCTTTAAAAAAACATTTTTTCTAGGGACAGAAAACTCTAGGTAGGGAGAGTGTCAGTCTCTTTCACTGTGCCAGTCCTTGTTTCTAGGGACAAAGAAGGAAAGTGAGGGGAATTCTCCTTGTGCTATAGTGTGCTTTAAAAAAAACATTTTTTCTAGGGACAGAAAACTCTAGGTAGGGAGAGTGTCAGTTTCTTTCACTGTGCCAGTCCTTGTTTCTAGGGACAAAGAAGGAAAGTGAGGGGAATTCTCCTTGTGCTATAGTGTGCTTTAAAAAAACATTTTTTCTAGGGACAGAAAACTCTAGGTAGGGAGAGTGTCAGTTTCTTTCACTGTGCCAGTCCTTGTTTCTAGGGACAAAGAAGGAAAGTGAGGGGAATTCTCCTTGTGCTATAGTGTGCTTTAAAAAAACATTTTTTCTAGGGACAGAAAACTCTAGGTAGGGAGAGTGTCAGTTTCTTTCACTGTGCCAGTCCTTGTTTCTAGGGACAAAGAAGGAAAGTGAGGGGAATTCTCCTTGTGCTATAGTGTGCTTTAAAAAAACATTTTTTCTAGGGACAGAAAACTCTAGGTAGGGAGAGTGTCAGTTTCTTTCACTGTGCCAGTCCTTGTTTCTAGGGACAAAGAAGGAAAGTGAGGGGAATTCTCCTTGTGCTATAGTGTGCTTTAAAAAAACATTTTTTCTAGGGACAGAAAACTCTAGGTAGGGAGAGTGTCAGTTTCTTTCACTGTGCCAGTCCTTGTTTCTAGGGACAAAGAAGGAAAGTGAGGGGAATTCTCCTTGTGCTATAGTGTGCTTTAAAAAAAACATTTTTTCTAGGGACAGAAAACTCTAGGTAGGGAGAGTGTCAGTTTCTTTCACTGTGCCAGTCCTTGTTTCTAGGGACAAAGAAGGAAAGTGAGGGGAATTCTCCTTGTGCTATAGTGTGCTTTAAAAAAACATTTTTTCTAGGGACAGAAAACTCTAGGTAGGGAGAGTGTCAGTTTCTTTCACTGTGCCAGTCCTTGTTTCTAGGGACAAAGAAGGAAAGTGAGGGGAATTCTCCTTGTGCTATAGTGTGCTTTAAAAAAACATTTTTTCTAGGGACAGAAAACTCTAGGTAGGGAGAGTGTCAGTTTCTTTCACTGTGCCAGTCCTTGTTTCTAGGGACAAAGAAGGAAAGTGAGGGGAATTCTCCTTGTGCTATAGTGTGCTTTAAAAAAACATTTTTTCTAGGGACAGAAAACTCTAGGTAGGGAGAGTGTCAGTTTCTTTCACTGTGCCAGTCCTTGTTTCTAGGGACAAAGAAGGAAAGTGAGGGGAATTCTCCTTGTGCTATAGTGTGCTTTAAAAAAACATTTTTTCTAGGGACAGAAAACTCTAGGTAGGGAGAGTGTCAGTTTCTTTCACTGTGCCAGTCCTTGTTTCTAGGGACAAAGAAGGAAAGTGAGGGGAATTCTCCTTGTGCTATAGTGTGCTTTAAAAAAACATTTTTTCTAGGGACAGAAAACTCTAGGTAGGGAGAGTGTCAGTTTCTTTCACTGTGCCAGTCCTTGTTTCTAGGGACAAAGAAGGAAAGTGAGGGGAATTCTCCTTGTGCTATAGTGTGCTTTAAAAAAACATTTTTTCTAGGGACAGAAAACTCTAGGTAGGGAGAGTGTCAGTTTCTTTCACTGTGCCAGTCCTTGTTTCTAGGGACAAAGAAGGAAAGTGAGGGGAATTCTCCTTGTGCTATAGTGTGCTTTAAAAAAAACATTTTTTTCTAGGGACAGAAAACTCTAGGTAGGGAGAGTGTCAGTTTCTTTCACTGTGCCAGTCCTTGTTTCTAGGGACAAAGAAGGAAAGTGAGGGGAATTCTCCTTGTGCTATAGTGTGCTTTAAAAAAACATTTTTTCTAGGGACAGAAAACTCTAGGTAGGGAGAGTGTCAGTTTCTTTCACTGTGCCAGTCCTTGTTTCTAGGGACAAAGAAGGAAAGTGAGGGGAATTCTCCTTGTGCTATAGTGTGCTTTAAAAAAACATTTTTTCTAGGGACAGAAAACTCTAGGTAGGGAGAGTGTCAGTTTCTTTCACTGTGCCAGTCCTTGTTTCTAGGGACAAAGAAGGAAAGTGAGGGGAATTCTCCTTGTGCTATAGTGTGCTTTAAAAAAACATTTTTTCTAGGGACAGAAAACTCTAGGTAGGGAGAGTGTCAGTTTCTTTCACTGTGCCAGTCCTTGTTTCTAGGGACAAAGAAGGAAAGTGAGGGGAATTCTCCTTGTGCTATAGTGTGCTTTAAAAAAACATTTTTTCTAGGGACAGAAAACTCTAGGTAGGGAGAGTGTCAGTTTCTTTCACTGTGCCAGTCCTTGTTTCTAGGGACAAAGAAGGAAAGTGAGGGGAATTCTCCTTGTGCTATAGTGTGCTTTAAAAAAACATTTTTTCTAGGGACAGAAAACTCTAGGTAGGGAGAGTGTCAGTTTCTTTCACTGTGCCAGTCCTTGTTTCTAGGGACAAAGAAGGAAAGTGAGGGGAAATTCTCCTTGTGCTATAGTGTGCTTTAAAAAAACATTTTTTCTAGGGACAGAAAACTCTAGGTAGGGAGAGTGTCAGTTTCTTTCACTGTGCCAGTCCTTGTTTCTAGGGACAAAGAAGGAAAGTGAGGGGAATTCTCCTTGTGCTATAGTGTGCTTTAAAAAAACATTTTTTCTAGGGACAGAAAACTCTAGGTAGGGAGAGTGTCAGTTTCTTTCACTGTGCCAGTCCTTGTTTCTAGGGACAAAGAAGGAAAGTGAGGGGAATTCTCCTTGTGCTATAGTGTGCTTTAAAAAAACATTTTTTCTAGGGACAGAAAACTCTAGGTAGGGAGAGTGTCAGTTTCTTTCACTGTGCCAGTCCTTGTTTCTAGGGACAAAGAAGGAAAGTGAGGGGAATTCTCCTTGTGCTATAGTGTGCTTTAAAAAAACATTTTTTCTAGGGACAGAAAACTCTAGGTAGGGAGAGTGTCAGTTTCTTTCACTGTGCCAGTCCTTGTTTCTAGGGACAAAGAAGGAAAGTGAGGGGAATTCTCCTTGTGCTATAGTGTGCTTTAAAAAAACATTTTTTTCTAGGGACAGAAAACTCTAGGTAGGGAGAGTGTCAGTTTCTTTCACTGTGCCAGTCCTTGTTTCTAGGGACAAAGAAGGAAAGTGAGGGGAATTCTCCTTGTGCTATAGTGTGCTTTAAAAAAACATTTTTTCTAGGGACAGAAAACTCTAGGTAGGGAGAGTGTCAGTTTCTTTCACTGTGCCAGTCCTTGTTTCTAGGGACAAAGAAGGAAAGTGAGGGGAATTCTCCTTGTGCTATAGTGTGCTTTAAAAAAACATTTTTTCTAGGGACAGAAAACTCTAGGTAGGGAGAGTGTCAGTTTCTTTCACTGTGCCAGTCCTTGTTTCTAGGGACAAAGAAGGAAAGTGAGGGGAATTCTCCTTGTGCTATAGTGTGCTTTAAAAAAACATTTTTTCTAGGGACAGAAAACTCTAGGTAGGGAGAGTGTCAGTTTCTTTCACTGTGCCAGTCCTTGTTTCTAGGGACAAAGAAGGAAAGTGAGGGGAATTCTCCTTGTGCTATAGTGTGCTTTAAAAAAACATTTTTTCTAGGGACAGAAAACTCTAGGTAGGGAGAGTGTCAGTTTCTTTCACTGTGCCAGTCCTTGTTTCTAGGGACAAAGAAGGAAAGTGAGGGGAATTCTCCTTGTGCTATAGTGTGCTTTAAAAAAACATTTTTTCTAGGGACAGAAAACTCTAGGTAGGGAGAGTGTCAGTTTCTTTCACTGTGCCAGTCCTTGTTTCTAGGGACAAAGAAGGAAAGTGAGGGGAATTCTCCTTGTGCTATAGTGTGCTTTAAAAAAAACATTTTTTCTAGGGACAGAAAACTCTAGGTAGGGAGAGTGTCAGTTTCTTTCACTGTGCCAGTCCTTGTTTCTAGGGACAAAGAAGGAAAGTGAGGGGAATTCTCCTTGTGCTATAGTGTGCTTTAAAAAAACATTTTTTCTAGGGACAGAAAACTCTAGGTAGGGAGAGTGTCAGTTTCTTTCACTGTGCCAGTCCTTGTTTCTAGGGACAAAGAAGGAAAGTGAGGGGAATTCTCCTTGTGCTATAGTGTGCTTTAAAAAAACATTTTTTCTAGGGACAGAAAACTCTAGGTAGGGAGAGTGTCAGTTTCTTTCACTGTGCCAGTCCTTGTTTCTAGGGACAAAGAAGGAAAGTGAGGGGAATTCTCCTTGTGCTATAGTGTGCTTTAAAAAAACATTTTTTCTAGGGACAGAAAACTCTAGGTAGGGAGAGTGTCAGTTTCTTTCACTGTGCCAGTCCTTGTTTCTAGGGACAAAGAAGGAAAGTGAGGGGAATTCTCCTTGTGCTATAGTGTGCTTTAAAAAAACATTTTTTCTAGGGACAGAAAACTCTAGGTAGGGAGAGTGTCAGTTTCTTTCACTGTGCCAGTCCTTGTTTCTAGGGACAAAGAAGGAAAGTGAGGGGAATTCTCCTTGTGCTATAGTGTGCTTTAAAAAAACATTTTTTCTAGGGACAGAAAACTCTAGGTAGGGAGAGTGTCAGTTTCTTTCACTGTGCCAGTCCTTGTTTCTAGGGACAAAGAAGGAAAGTGAGGGGAATTCTCCTTGTGCTATAGTGTGCTTTAAAAAAACATTTTTTCTAGGGACAGAAAACTCTAGGTAGGGAGAGTGTCAGTTTCTTTCACTGTGCCAGTCCTTGTTTCTAGGGACAAAGAAGGAAAGTGAGGGGAATTCTCCTTGTGCTATAGTGTGCTTTAAAAAAACATTTTTTCTAGGGACAGAAAACTCTAGGTAGGGAGAGTGTCAGTTTCTTTCACTGTGCCAGTCCTTGTTTCTAGGGACAAAGAAGGAAAGTGAGGGGAATTCTCCTTGTGCTATAGTGTGCTTTAAAAAAACATTTTTTCTAGGGACAGAAAACTCTAGGTAGGGAGAGTGTCAGTTTCTTTCACTGTGCCAGTCCTTGTTTCTAGGGACAAAGAAGGAAAGTGAGGGGAATTCTCCTTGTGCTATAGTGTGCTTTAAAAAAACATTTTTTCTAGGGACAGAAAACTCTAGGTAGGGAGAGTGTCAGTTTCTTTCACTGTGCCAGTCCTTGTTTCTAGGGACAAAGAAGGAAAGTGAGGGGAATTCTCCTTGTGCTATAGTGTGCTTTAAAAAAAACATTTTTTCTAGGGACAGAAAACTCTAGGTAGGGAGAGTGTCAGTTTCTTTCACTGTGCCAGTCCTTGTTTCTAGGGACAAAGAAGGAAAGTGAGGGGAATTCTCCTTGTGCTATAGTGTGCTTTAAAAAAACATTTTTTCTAGGGACAGAAAACTCTAGGTAGGGAGAGTGTCAGTTTCTTTCACTGTGCCAGTCCTTGTTTCTAGGGACAAAGAAGGAAAGTGAGGGGAATTCTCCTTGTGCTATAGTGTGCTTTAAAAAAACAATTTTTCTAGGGACAGAAAACTCTAGGTAGGGAGAGTGTCAGTTTCTTTCACTGTGCCAGTCCTTGTTTCTAGGGACAAAGAAGGAAAGTGAGGGGAATTCTCCTTGTGCTATAGTGTGCTTTAAAAAAACATTTTTTCTAGGGACAGAAAACTCTAGGTAGGGAGAGTGTCAGTTTCTTTCACTGTGCCAGTCCTTGTTTCTAGGGACAAAGAAGGAAAGTGAGGGGAATTCTCCTTGTGCTATAGTGTGCTTTAAAAAAACATTTTTTCTAGGGACAGAAAACTCTAGGTAGGGAGAGTGTCAGTTTCTTTCACTGTGCCAGTCCTTGTTTCTAGGGACAAAGAAGGAAAGTGAGGGGAATTCTCCTTGTGCTATAGTGTGCTTTAAAAAAACATTTTTTCTAGGGACAGAAAACTCTAGGTAGGGAGAGTGTCAGTTTCTTTCACTGTGCCAGTCCTTGTTTCTAGGGACAAAGAAGGAAAGTGAGGGGAATTCTCCTTGTGCTATAGTGTGCTTTAAAAAAACATTTTTTCTAGGGACAGAAAACTCTAGGTAGGGAGAGTGTCAGTTTCTTTCACTGTGCCAGTCCTTGTTTCTAGGGACAAAGAAGGAAAGTGAGGGGAATTCTCCTTGTGCTATAGTGTGCTTTAAAAAAACATTTTTTCTAGGGACAGAAAACTCTAGGTAGGGAGAGTGTCAGTTTCTTTCACTGTGCCAGTCCTTGTTTCTAGGGACAAAGAAGGAAAGTGAGGGGAATTCTCCTTGTGCTATAGTGTGCTTTAAAAAAACATTTTTTCTAGGGACAGAAAACTCTAGGTAGGGAGAGTGTCAGTTTCTTTCACTGTGCCAGTCCTTGTTTCTAGGGACAAAGAAGGAAAGTGAGGGGAATTCTCCTTGTGCTATAGTGTGCTTTAAAAAAACATTTTTTCTAGGGACAGAAAACTCTAGGTAGGGAGAGTGTCAGTTTCTTTCACTGTGCCAGTCCTTGTTTCTAGGGACAAAGAAGGAAAGTGAGGGGAATTCTCCTTGTGCTATAGTGTGCTTTAAAAAAACATTTTTTCTAGGGACAGAAAACTCTAGGTAGGGAGAGTGTCAGTTTCTTTCACTGTGCCAGTCCTTGTTTCTAGGGACAAAGAAGGAAAGTGAGGGGAATTCTCCTTGTGCTATAGTGTGCTTTAAAAAAAACATTTTTTCTAGGGACAGAAAACTCTAGGTAGGGAGAGTGTCAGTTTCTTTCACTGTGCCAGTCCTTGTTTCTAGGGACAAAGAAGGAAAGTGAGGGGAATTCTCCTTGTGCTATAGTGTGCTTTAAAAAAACATTTTTTCTAGGGACAGAAAACTCTAGGTAGGGAGAGTGTCAGTTTCTTTCACTGTGCCAGTCCTTGTTTCTAGGGACAAAGAAGGAAAGTGAGGGGAATTCTCCTTGTGCTATAGTGTGCTTTAAAAAAACATTTTTTCTAGGGACAGAAAACTCTAGGTAGGGAGAGTGTCAGTTTCTTTCACTGTGCCAGTCCTTGTTTCTAGGGACAAAGAAGGAAAGTGAGGGGAATTCTCCCTGTGCTATAGTGTGCTTTAAAAAAACATTTTTTCTAGGGACAGAAAACTCTAGGTAGGGAGAGTGTCAGTTTCTTTCACTGTGCCAGTCCTTGTTTCTAGGGACAAAGAAGGAAAGTGAGGGGAATTCTCCCTGTGCTATAGTGTGCTTTAAAAAAACATTTTTTCTAGGGACAGAAAACTCTAGGTAGGGAGAGTGTCAGTTTCTTTCACTGTGCCAGTCCTTGTTTCTAGGGACAAAGAAGGAAAGTGAGGGGAATTCTCCTTGTGCTATAGTGTGCTTTAAAAAAAACATTTTTTCTAGGGACAGAAAACTCTAGGTAGGGAGAGTGTCAGTTTCTTTCACTGTGCCAGTCCTTGTTTCTAGGGACAAAGAAGGAAAGTTAGGGGAATTCTCCTTGTGCTATAGTGTGCTTTAAAAAAACATTTTTTCTAGGGACAGAAAACTCTAGGTAGGGAGAGTGTCAGTTTCTTTCACTGTGCCAGTCCTTGTTTCTAGGGACAAAGAAGGAAAGTGAGGGGAATTCTCCTTGTGCTATAGTGTGCTTTAAAAAAACATTTTTTCTAGGGACAGAAAAACTCTAGGTAGGGAGAGTGTCAGTTTCTTTCACTGTGCCAGTCCTTGTTTCTAGGGACAAAGAAGGAAAGTGAGGGGAATTCTCCTTGTGCTATAGTGTGCTTTAAAAAAACATTTTTTCTAGGGACAGAAAACTCTAGGTAGGGAGAGTGTCAGTTTCTTTCACTGTGCCAGTCCTTGTTTCTAGGGACAAAGAAGGAAAGTGAGGGGAATTCTCCTTGTGCTATAGTGTGCTTTAAAAAAACATTTTTTCTAGGGACAGAAAACTCTAGGTAGGGAGAGTGTCAGTTTCTTTCACTGTGCCAGTCCTTGTTTCTAGGGACAAAGAAGGAAAGTGAGGGGAATTCTCCTTGTGCTATAGTGTGCTTTAAAAAAACATTTTTTCTAGGGACAGAAAACTCTAGGTAGGGAGAGTGTCAGTTTCTTTCACTGTGCCAGTCCTTGTTTCTAGGGACAAAGAAGGAAAGTGAGGGGAATTCTCCTTGTGCTATAGTGTGCTTTAAAAAAACATTTTTTCTAGGGACAGAAAACTCTAGGTAGGGAGAGTGTCAGTTTCTTTCACTGTGCCAGTCCTTGTTTCTAGGGACAAAGAAGGAAAGTGAGGGGAATTCTCCTTGTGCTATAGTGTGCTTTAAAAAAACATTTTTTCTAGGGACAGAAAACTCTAGGTAGGGAGAGTGTCAGTTTCTTTCACTGTGCCAGTCCTTGTTTCTAGGGACAAAGAAGGAAAGTGAGGGGAATTCTCCTTGTGCTATAGTGTGCTTTAAAAAACATTTTTTCTAGGGACAGAAAACTCTAGGTAGGGAGAGTGTCAGTTTCTTTCACTGTGCCAGTCCTTGTTTCTAGGGACAAAGAAGGAAAGTGAGGGGAATTCTCCTTGTGCTATAGTGTGCTTTAAAAAAACATTTTTTCTAGGGACAGAAAACTCTAGGTAGGGAGAGTGTCAGTTTCTTTCACTGTGCCAGTCCTTGTTTCTAGGGACAAAGAAGGAAAGTGAGGGGAATTCTCCTTGTGCTATAGTGTGCTTTAAAAAAACATTTTTTCTAGGGACAGAAAACTCTAGGTAGGGAGAGTGTCAGTTTCTTTCACTGTGCCAGTCCTTGTTTCTAGGGACAAAGAAGGAAAGTGAGGGGAATTCTCCTTGTGCTATAGTGTGCTTTAAAAAAACATTTTTTCTAGGGACAGAAAACTCTAGGTAGGGAGAGTGTCAGTTTCTTTCACTGTGCCAGTCCTTGTTTCTAGGGACAAAGAAGGAAAGTGAGGGGAATTCTCCTTGTGCTATAGTGTGCTTTAAAAAAACATTTTTTCTAGGGACAGAAAACTCTAGGTAGGGAGAGTGTCAGTTTCTTTCACTGTGCCAGTCCTTGTTTCTAGGGACAAAGAAGGAAAGTGAGGGGAATTCTCCTTGTGCTATAGTGTGCTTTAAAAAAACATTTTTTCTAGGGACAGAAAACTCTAGGTAGGGAGAGTGTCAGTTTCTTTCACTGTGCCAGTCCTTGTTTCTAGGGACAAAGAAGGAAAGTGAGGGAAATTCTCCTTGTGCTATAGTGTGCTTTAAAAAAAACATTTTTTCTAGGGACAGAAAACTCTAGGTAGGGAGAGTGTCAGTTTCTTTCACTGTGCCAGTCCTTGTTTCTAGGGACAAAGAAGGAAAGTGAGGGGAATTCTCCTTGTGCTATAGTGTGCTTTAAAAAAACATTTTTTCTAGGGACAGAAAACTCTAGGTAGGGAGAGTGTCAGTTTCTTTCACTGTGCCAGTCCTTGTTTCTAGGGACAAAGAAGGAAAGTGAGGGGAATTCTCCCTGTGCTATAGTGTGCTTTAAAAAAACATTTTTTCTAGGGACAGAAAACTCTAGGTAGGGAGAGTGTCAGTTTCTTTCACTGTGCCAGTCCTTGTTTCTAGGGACAAAGAAGGAAAGTGAGGGGAATTCTCCCTGTGCTATAGTGTGCTTTAAAAAAACATTTTTTCTAGGGACAGAAAACTCTAGGTAGGGAGAGTGTCAGTTTCTTTCACTGTGCCAGTCCTTGTTTCTAGGGACAAAGAAGGAAAGTGAGGGGAATTCTCCCTGTGCTATAGTGTGCTTTAAAAAAACATTTTTTCTAGGGACAGAAAACTCTAGGTAGGGAGAGTGTCAGTTTCTTTCACTGTGCCAGTCCTTGTTTCTAGGGACAAAGAAGGAAAGTGAGGGGAATTCTCCTTGTGCTATAGTGTGCTTTAAAAAAACATTTTTTCTAGGGACAGAAAACTCTAGGTAGGGAGAGTGTCAGTTTCTTTCACTGTGCCAGTCCTTGTTTCTAGGGACAAAGAAGGAAAGTGAGGGGAATTCTCCTTGTGCTATAGTGTGCTTTAAAAAAACATTTTTTCTAGGGACAGAAAACTCTAGGTAGGGAGAGTGTCAGTTTCTTTCACTGTGCCAGTCCTTGTTTCTAGGGACAAAGAAGGAAAGTGAGGGGAATTCTCCTTGTGCTATAGTGTGCTTTAAAAAAACATTTTTTCTAGGGACAGAAAACTCTAGGTAGGGAGAGTGTCAGTTTCTTTCACTGTGCCAGTCCTTGTTTCTAGGGACAAAGAAGGAAAGTGAGGGGAATTCTCCTTGTGCTATAGTGTGCTTTAAAAAAACATTTTTTCTAGGGACAGAAAACTCTAGGTAGGGAGAGTGTCAGTTTCTTTCACTGTGCCAGTCCTTGTTTCTAGGGACAAAGAAGGAAAGTGAGGGGAATTCTCCTTGTGCTATAGTGTGCTTTAAAAAAACATTTTTTCTAGGGACAGAAAACTCTAGGTAGGGAGAGTGTCAGTTTCTTTCACTGTGCCAGTCCTTGTTTCTAGGGACAAAGAAGGAAAGTGAGGGGAATTCTCCTTGTGCTATAGTGTGCTTTAAAAAAACATTTTTTCTAGGGACAGAAAACTCTAGGTAGGGAGAGTGTCAGTTTCTTTCACTGTGCCAGTCCTTGTTTCTAGGGACAAAGAAGGAAAGTGAGGGGAATTCTCCTTGTGCTATAGTGTGCTTTAAAAAAACATTTTTTCTAGGGACAGAAAACTCTAGGTAGGGAGAGTGTCAGTTTCTTTCACTGTGCCAGTCCTTGTTTCTAGGGACAAAGAAGGAAAGTGAGGGGAATTCTCCTTGTGCTATAGTGTGCTTTAAAAAAACATTTTTTCTAGGGACAGAAAACTCTAGGTAGGGAGAGTGTCAGTTTCTTTCACTGTGCCAGTCCTTGTTTCTAGGGACAAAGAAGGAAAGTGAGGGGAATTCTCCTTGTGCTATAGTGTGCTTTAAAAAAACATTTTTTCTAGGGACAGAAAACTCTAGGTAGGGAGAGTGTCAGTTTCTTTCACTGTGCCAGTCCTTGTTTCTAGGGACAAAGAAGGAAAGTGAGGGGAATTCTCCTTGTGCTATAGTGTGCTTTAAAAAAACATTTTTTCTAGGGACAGAAAACTCTAGGTAGGGAGAGTGTCAGTTTCTTTCACTGTGCCAGTCCTTGTTTCTAGGGACAAAGAAGGAAAGTGAGGGGAATTCTCCTTGTGCTATAGTGTGCTTTAAAAAAACATTTTTTCTAGGGACAGAAAACTCTAGGTAGGGAGAGTGTCAGTTTCTTTCACTGTGCCAGTCCTTGTTTCTAGGGACAAAGAAGGAAAGTGAGGGGAATTCTCCTTGTGCTATAGTGTGCTTTAAAAAAACATTTTTTCTAGGGACAGAAAACTCTAGGTAGGGAGAGTGTCAGTTTCTTTCACTGTGCCAGTCCTTGTTTCTAGGGACAAAGAAGGAAAGTGAGGGGAATTCTCCTTGTGCTATAGTGTGCTTTAAAAAAACATTTTTTCTAGGGACAGAAAACTCTAGGTAGGGAGAGTGTCAGTTTCTTTCACTGTGCCAGTCCTTGTTTCTAGGGACAAAGAAGGAAAGTGAGGGGAATTCTCCTTGTGCTATAGTGTGCTTTAAAAAAACATTTTTTCTAGGGACAGAAAACTCTAGGTAGGGAGAGTGTCAGTTTCTTTCACTGTGCCAGTCCTTGTTTCTAGGGACAAAGAAGGAAAGTGAGGGGAATTCTCCTTGTGCTATAGTGTGCTTTAAAAAAACATTTTTTCTAGGGACAGAAAACTCTAGGTAGGGAGAGTGTCAGTTTCTTTCACTGTGCCAGTCCTTGTTTCTAGGGACAAAGAAGGGAAGTGAGGGGAATTCTCCTTGTGCTATAGTGTGCTTTAAAAAAACATTTTTTCTAGGGACAGAAAACTCTAGGTAGGGAGAGTGTCAGTTTCTTTCACTGTGCCAGTCCTTGTTTCTAGGGACAAAGAAGGAAAGTGAGGGGAATTCTCCTTGTGCTATAGTGTGCTTTAAAAAAACATTTTTTCTAGGGACAGAAAACTCTAGGTAGGGAGAGTGTCAGTTTCTTTCACTGTGCCAGTCCTTGTTTCTAGGGACAAAGAAGGAAAGTGAGGGGAATTCTCCTTGTGCTATAGTGTGCTTTAAAAAAACATTTTTTCTAGGGACAAAAAACTCTAGGTAGGGAGAGTGTCAGTTTCTTTCACTGTGCCAGTCCTTGTTTCTAGGGACAAAGAAGGAAAGTGAGGGGAATTCTCCTTGTGCTATAGTGTGCTTTAAAAAAACATTTTTTCTAGGGACAGAAAACTCTAGGTAGGGAGAGTGTCAGTTTCTTTCACTGTGCCAGTCCTTGTTTCTAGGGACAAAGAAGGAAAGTGAGGGGAATTCTCCTTGTGCTATAGTGTGCTTTAAAAAAACATTTTTTCTAGGGACAGAAAACTCTAGGTAGGGAGAGTGTCAGTTTCTTTCACTGTGCCAGTCCTTGTTTCTAGGGACAAAGAAGGAAAGTGAGGGGAATTCTCCTTGTGCTATAGTGTGCTTTAAAAAAACATTTTTTCTAGGGACAGAAAACTCTAGGTAGGGAGAGTGTCAGTTTCTTTCACTGTGCCAGTCCTTGTTTCTAGGGACAAAGAAGGAAAGTGAGGGGAATTCTCCTTGTGCTATAGTGTGCTTTAAAAAAACATTTTTTCTAGGGACAGAAAACTCTAGGTAGGGAGAGTGTCAGTTTCTTTCACTGTGCCAGTCCTTGTTTCTAGGGACAAAGAAGGAAAGTGAGGGGAATTCTCCTTGTGCTATAGTGTGCTTTAAAAAAACATTTTTTCTAGGGACAGAAAACTCTAGGTAGGGAGAGTGTCAGTTTCTTTCACTGTGCCAGTCCTTGTTTCTAGGGACAAAGAAGGAAAGTGAGGGGAATTCTCCTTGTACTATAGTGTGCTTTAAAAAAACATTTTTTCTAGGGACAGAAAACTCTAGGTAGGGAGAGTGTCAGTTTCTTTCACTGTGCCAGTCCTTGTTTCTAGGGACAAAGAAGGAAAGTGAGGGGAATTCTCCTTGTGCTATAGTGTGCTTTAAAAAAACATTTTTTCTAGGGACAGAAAACTCTAGGTAGGGAGAGTGTCAGTTTCTTTCACTGTGCCAGTCCTTGTTTCTAGGGACAAAGAAGGAAAGTGAGGGGAATTCTCCTTGTGCTATAGTGTGCTTTAAAAAAACATTTTTTCTAGGGACAGAAAACTCTAGTTAGGGAGAGTGTCAGTTTCTTTCACTGTGCCAGTCCTTGTTTCTAGGGACAAAGAAGGAAAGTGAGGGGAATTCTCCTTGTGCTATAGTGTGCTAAAGCATTCCTCATCAACCATCTTTGAAATCCTTGTTTTTTGGACAGTCAGGGAAATTGTCGTTGTGCTATTCTGTGCAAAAGCAATAATCCTCAACCATATTTAGAAATCCTTAAGTAAAGGGACAGAGAAGGACACCTGAAGGTAGCCCTTATTGCTTTTTTCCCATCTCCCTGCAGGCCATCTATTAGAATGTCTGGAAGGCAAACAAGGAGAGGCAGACAGTCAGGAGGCAATAAAAGAGGGCAAGCAGGCTCTGTGTCTGGGGGCAACAGTGCTGGTCGTGGACGCGGTGCATTGTCATCAGCACATGGCCATGGGACACGCTTGTCCTTCTTTTTGGCAGCTGGACATGTTGAGCCACATCATGCCGAAGACTTGGTAGAGTGTATGACCAAGCCCTCCTCCTCCTCCTCTCTCACCCAGGCTCAGGGTACTGGCAAAGCAGCTGCCAAAGCGTCCTCTTCCCTGGTATCAAAGTCAGACTCATCATCAGTCACTCCTTCCCTAGACCCACCATGTCCTCCTCCTGAGGAGTCCCCCGAACTGTTTGAGCACAGTGTTGGGTACATGCTCCAGGAGGATGCCCAGCGTTTCGAAGGGTCTGATGATGAAACCCAGCTACAGGAAGGCAGTAGCGTGAGAGCAGACAGAGGGGATGCTCAAGAAGGACACCAATCTGGCAGTCATGTTCCAGCAGCTGCAGCATACTGCCAGATTGGCTCCAGTGATGAGGAGGGAGGGGATGATGAGGTCACTGACTCCACGTGGGTGCCTAATAGGAGAGAGGAGGAGGAGGAGGATGAGGAGGAGGCACATCTCCAACGAGGCAGGATGCCCTTTGGTGGCCAGCGTAAGGGCAGTACACCGACGGAATCACACCGCAGAGCTCCGCCTGTGCAGGGCGCAGCCTCTGCCCGTCATTCAAAAAGTTCCTTGGTGTGGGCCTTTTTTGAGGCTAGTGCATCAGATCGCACAGCTGCTGTTTGCAACATATGTCTCAAGCGTATATCGCGTGGCCAAAACATCAGCCGCTTGGGTACCACATGCCTGACCAGACATATGTTGACCTGCCATGCAGCTCGTTGGCAAGCCTACCTCAAAGACCCACACCAAAGAACAAAGCGGACCTCTCCTTGCACCGCATCAGCTGGGATCTCCAACCCCACTATAACTTCAGTCCTCTCTGAAACATGCACTGAGAGGAATGAAGGTGTAGAATTAGGTGTGTCACAGCCAAGTACTTGCGGCCACTCTGCTAGCAGTACACCGACGTCCGATTCTAGCAGGCAAATTTCCCTGCCCCAGCTGCTGGACCGTCGAAAGAAGTTCACTCCCAGCCATCCACATGCCCAGCGGTTGAATGCTAGCTTGGCTAAATTGCTAGCGCTTCAACTGCTGCCTTTTCAGTTGGTAGACTCGGCCCCCTTCCGTGAGTTTGTGCAATGTGCGGTTCCTCAGTGGCAGGTTCCCAAACGCCACTTTTTCTCACGGAAGGCTATTCCGGCTCTCTACCGGCATGTGGAAGGCAATGTCTTGGCCTCGCTGGACAGGGCGGTCAGCGGTAAGGTGCATATTACCGCTGACTCATGGTCCAGCAGGCATGGACAGGGACGTTACCTTTCTTTCACGGCCCATTGGGTCACTCTTTTGGCAGCTGGGAAGGATGCAGGACAAGGTGCAGTAGTGTTGGAGGTTGTTCCACCGCCACGCCTCCAAAATGCTACTACTGGTTGTGACACACCTCTCTCCTCCACCCCCTCCTCTTCTTCTTCCTCCATGGCCTCTTCCTGTGGTTTGTCCTATGAACCAGCGGTGCTCCGTAGCCGTTCACGGGGCTACGCAAGTACGCAGGCAAAAAGATGCCATGCCGTGCTTGCGCTGCTGTGTTTGGGGGACAGAAGCCACACTGGGGCAGAGGTCCTGTCTGCTCTGCAGGGCCAGGCCGAGAGGTGGTTGACGCCACGCCAGCTTAAGCCAGGAATGGTGGTTTGCGACAATGGCACCAACCTCCTCTCCGCCCTCCGACAGGGACAACTGACCCATGTGCCCTGTGTGGCTCACGTCCTTAACCTGGTGGTGCAGCGGTTCTTGGGCAGGTACCCGGGCTTACAGGATGTCCTGAGGCAGGCCAGGAAAGTCTGTGTGCATTTCCGCAGATCTTATAATGCCAGTGCTCGCCTGGCTGAGCTGCAAAAGGAGTTGAACCTGCCCAAGAACCGCCTTATATGTGACATGCCCACCAGGTGGAACTCAACGTTGGCCATGCTGCAGCGGCTGCACACGCAGCAGAGGGCCATCAATGAGTACCTGTGCGACTACGGCACCAGGACAGGGTCAGGGGAGCTTGGTTTTTTTTCTCCACGCCAGTGGGGCATGATCAGGGATGCATGCACTGTCCTGGCACCATCCTCGTGGCCTCCTCAAATGGTGAGCAGTGACAGTGCATGCATCAGTGACACTGTACCTCTTGTCCACCTGTTGGAGCACACGCTGCATGGAATAATGGACAGGGCACTTGAGGCAGAACAGAGGCAGGAAGAGGAGGACTTCCTTGCCTCTCAAGGCCCCCTTTACCCAGACAGTGTTCCTTCTGTCCCACCCATCGCACAGGAAGAGGAAGAGGAGGAGGAGGAGGAGGAGGAGGAGGATTGTGTCAGCATGGAGGTGGAGGCTGGCACTCAGCATCATCAGCAGCAGTCTTTTAGGGATGATTTACAGTCCCAAGAAACCAGTGGACTTGTACGTGGCTGGGAGGAGGTGGCTGCGGATCATGTCGTCCTTAGTGACCCAGAGGACTCCGGAGCGAATGCCTCAGCAAACCTACGCTGCATGGCCTCCCTGATCCTGCAAAGTCTGCGGAAGGATCCTCGTATTCTTCGGATCAAGGAGAGGGACCATTACTGGCTGGCCACTCTCCTTGATCCACGGTACAAGGGTAAGGTTGCGGACCTTATGTTACCTTCGCAGAGGGAGCAGAGGATGAGACAACTCCGGGAGGCCTTGCAGAAAGGTCTGTGCAACGCGTTCCCAGAGACTGGGAAGGTTACAAACTCCTGGTCCTGGACAACGAGTTGCTGAGGCTTCGGCCAGTCAAAGAAGGAGCGGTGGGGAAGGTGGCCGTCTGACCGATGCGTTCAGACAATTCTTTAGTCCGCAGCCCCAAAGTATGATCGGTTCCAGCAACCATCGCCAGCGTCTGATAAACATGGTGCAGGAATATCTAGGGGCAAGGTCAGACTTGGACACCTTCCCCACCGAAAATCCTCTGGCTTACTGGGTCTTGAGGATGGATCACTGGCCAGAGCTTGCACAGTATGCAATTGAGCTACTGGCCTGTCCTGCATCCAGCGTTCTTTCGGAACGCACATTCAGTGCTGCTGGAGGATTTGTCACGGATCACAGGGTGCGCCTGTCCACCGACTCGGTTGATCGACTGACTTTCATCAAGATGAACCAGTCTTGGATCACCACCAGCTACCACACACCTGATGCTGATATAACAGACTAATTGATTTTAACATGTCACATCCCTTCAAGACTGATGCTGATGCTGAGTGCCTGTGCTGTTATGTTGACTGGCTATCCTCCTCCTCCGAGTCCTCAATGATACGATTGATGATGATAGCTTGGAAGATCATTTTTGTTTATGGGTGCCGCCACCAGTGGCTAAGGCCCAATTTTTCAGCCCCTGTTTTACAGGGGCGTGTAATTACAATTTTTTTAGCAATAATTTGCCATAGGGCTCATTGCTGTGCTCCAAGTACAGTATCTGTGAGGGGTTGGAGTGTTGTGGCACCAGTGCCTAAGGCCCAATTTTTCAGCCCCTGTTTAACAGGGGCGTGTCATTACAATTTTTGAAGCAATACTTTGCAACAGGGCTCATTGCTGTGCTCCAAGTACAGTATCTGTGAGGGGTTGGAGTGTTGTGCCACCAGTGCCTAAGGCTCAATTTTTCAGCCCCTGTTCAAAAGGGGCATGTAATTACAATTCTTGATCTAATAATTCACAGCAGGGCCCATTCCTGCACCCACCAAGAGTAACTCTGAGGGCTTACAGTGTTGTGGCAACACCACCACCACCACCACCACCACGAAAGGCCCAATTTTTCAGCCCCTGTTCAACAGGGGCATGCAATTACAATTCTTGATCTAATAATTCACAGCAGGGCCCATTGCTGCACCCACCAAGAGTAACTGTCAGGGCTTACAGTGTTGTGGCACCAGCACCACCATCAAAGGCCCAATTTTTACTACCACTGTTCAACAATTATATGTAATTAAAATTCCTGATATAATAGTTGACAGCAGGGCGTTCCAGCACCAACCAAGAGTAACTGTGAGTGCTTACAGTGTTGTGCCAACACCAACAACTAAGGGGCCTATTTCTGCAGAGTATATACGGCAGGTCCCTACTTTCAAACATCCAACTTACAAACGACTCCTACTTGAAAACGCAAGAAGACAACAGGAAGTGAGAGGAAATCTACCACTAGGAAGGAAAATTCTCTCCTGTAAGAATAAATATGGGAGAAAGGTGTCTCCTCTGTACTGATGCTTTATCAGCAATCCTTGTTTCAAGAAAAACACCACATTTCAAAAACAGTTGTCATTGGGACGGAAAGTGAGGTGAAATGTTCTGAACAGGGGCACAGACAGCAAAACAAATGTTACAGGGGTGATAACCCTTACCTATGTTTTCCAAAAAGTTTAAAAATAGATTTTTGGGCTGGAGCTACACTTCAACAATGTACCTGTTCAAAATTACAAACAGATTCTACATATGAACAAACCTACAGTCCCTGTCTTGTATGCACCGCCTGTATACGGCTGTTCAGAGTATATAGGGCCTTTTTTATTTTATGTGCGGGGTTCCCCTTAATATCCATACAAGACCCAAAGGGGCTGGTAATGGGCTGGGGTAGGGGGGGGGGGTCATGGGGTAGCTATGCCATTTTTCTTAAAGATTTTCATCCATATTACCGGGACCAGACATTACATTAAAGCCGCAAGCAGTTTTAAATGGCTTTTTTTCCCTTAGAAAATTAAATTTTGTGCAGGGACAGTTCTAAACACGGGAAACACGTGGCACTTCACAGGCATACTTTAGACACCCCCCAGGTACGATATTTAAAGGAATATTTGACTTTTTTTTTTTCACTTTATGCATCATTAAAATGACTGCTCCCGAAAAACGACCGTTTTTAAAACTTCTTTTTGCATTGATACATGTCCCCTGGTGCAGAACCCGGGTTCCCAAACCCTTTTTAGGACAATAACATGCATAATAGTTGTTATAATTAGCACTTTAGAATTCGAACGTTCGCATCCATTGTATTTAATAGGGTTCTAATGTTCGTACGAACTTTCGGTCCGTTCGCGGGTTCTGGTGCGAACCGAACCCGGGGGTGTTCGGCTCATCACTAAGCAGCACCCATAGGACTTCTAGTGTGTTAGTGGCATCACACAGAGCTCCTATATTTTCTTCTCAGAAGCACCCATAGGACTTCTAGTGAGTTAGTGGCATCACACAGAGCTCCTATATTTTCTTCTCAGCAGCACCCATAGGACTTCTAGTGTGTTAGTGGCAGCAAACAGAGCTCCTATATTTTCATCTCAGAAGCACCCATAGGACTTCTAGTGTGTTAGTGGCATCACACAGAGCTCCTATATTTTCATCTCAGAAGCACCCATAGGACTTCTAGTGTGTTAGTGGCATCACACAGAGCTCCTATATTTTCTTCTCAGAAGCACCCATAGGACTTCTAGTGTGTTAGTGGCATCACACAGAGTTCCTATATTTTCTTCTCAGCAGCACCCATAGGACTTCTAGTGTGTTAGTGGCATCACACAGAGCTCCTATATTTTCATCTCAGAAGCACCCATAGGACTTCTAGTGTGTTAGTGGCATCACACAGAGCTCCTATATTTTCTTCTCAGCAGCACCCATAGGACTTCTAGTGTGTTAGTGGCATCACACAGAGCTCCTATATTTTCTTCTCAGAAGCACCCATAGGACTTCTAGTGTGTTAGTGGCATCACACAGAGCTCCTATATTTTCTTCTCAGCAGCACCCATAGGACTTCTAGTGTGTTAGTGGCAGCAAACAGAGCTCCTATATTTTCATCTCAGAAGCACCCATAGGACTTCTAGTGTGTTAGTGGCATCACACAGAGCTCCTATATTTTCTTCTCAGAAGCACCCTTAGGACTTCTAGTGTGTTAGTGGCATCACACAGAGCTCCTATATTTTCTTCTCAGCAGCACCCATAGGACTTCTAGTGTGTTAGTGGCAGCAAACAGAGCTCCTATATTTTCATCTCAGAAGCACCCATAGGACTTCTAGTGTGTTAGTGGCATCACACAGAGCTCCTATATTTTCATCTCAGAAGCACCCATAGGACTTTTAGTGTGTTAGTGGCATCACACAGAGCTCCTATATTTTCTTCTCAGCAGCACCCATAGGACTTCTAGTGTGTTAGTGGCATCACACAGAGCTCCTTTATTTTCTTCTCAGAAGCACCCATAGGACTTCTAGTGTGTTAGTGGCATCACACAGAGCTCCTATATTTTCTTCTCAGCAGCACCCATAGGACTTCTAGTGTGTTAGTGGCAGCAAACAGAGCTCCTATATTTTCATCTCAGAAGCACCCATAGGACTTCTAGTGTGTTAGTGGCATCACACAGAGCTCCTATATTTTCATCTCAGAAGCACCCATAGGACTTCTAGTGTGTTAGTGGCATCACACAGAGCTCCTATATTTTCTTCTCAGCAGCACCCATAGGACTTCTAGTGTGTTAGTGGCATCACACAGAGCTCCTATATTTTCTTCTCAGAAGCACCCATAGGACTTCTAGTGTGTTAGTGGCATCACACAGAGCTCCTATATTTTCTTCTCAGCAGCACCCATAGGACTTCTAGTGTGTTAGTGGCAGCAAACAGAGCTCCTATATTTTCATCTCAGAAGCACCCATAGGACTTCTAGTGTGTTAGTGGCATCACACAGAGCTCCTATATTTTCATCTCAGAAGCACCCATAGGACTTCTAGTGTGTTAGTGGCATCACACAGAGCTCCTATATTTTCTTCTCAGCAGCACCCATAGGACTTCTAGTGTGTTAGTGGCATCACACAGAGCTCCTATATTTTCTTCTCAGCAGCACCCATAGGACTTCTAGTGTGTTAGTGGCATCACACAGAGCTCCTATATTTTCTTCTCAGAAGCACCCATAGGACTTCTAGTGTGTTAGTGGCATCACACAGAGCTCCTATATTTTCTTCTCAGCAGCACCCATAGGACTTCTAGTGTGTTAGTGGCATCACACAGAGCTCCTATATTTTCTTCTCAGCAGCACCCATAGGACTTCTAGTGTGTTAGTGGCAGCAAACAGAGCTCCTATATTTTCTTGTCAGCAGCACACATAGTACCTATAGTGTGTTAGTGTCAGCACCCATAGGACCTACAGTGTGTTGTGAGCACATATAGGAGCTCTATTTTTTATACTATATACACTACCGACTACAATGGCTGGAAGACCGCCAAGGAGAGGCAGAGCGTGCCGAGGCAAGAACACAGGGCAGGCAGGCTCTGTTTCTAGAGACAACAGTGCTGGCCGTGGACGTGGTCGTGCATCGTCATCAGCACGTGGCCATGGGACACGCTTGTCTTTGATTTCGGCAGCTGGACATGTGGAGCCGCATCATGCCGAAGGCTTGGTAGAATGGATGACCAAGCCCTCCTCATCCTCCTCATCCTCTCTCACCCAGGCTCAGGGTACTGGCAGAGCAGCTGCCAACGTGTACTCAATGGCATCATCAGCCACCCCTTCCCTAGACCGACCATGTCCTCCTGAGGAGTCCCCCGAACTGTTTGAGCACAGTGTTGGGTACATGCTCCAGGAGGATGCCCAACGATTCGAAGGCTCGGATGATGATACCCAGCTTGAGGAAGTCAGTAGTGTGCGCGCAGAGAGAGGGGATGCTGAAGGACAGCAATCTGGCAGTACTGTTCCAGCAGCTGCAGCTTACTGCCAGGTTTGCTCTAGTGGTGAAGAGGGAGGGGATGATGAGGTCACTGACTCCACGTGGGTGCTTGAAGGAAGAGAGGAGGAGGAGGAGGAGGAGGAGGAGGATGCGGCGTCACATGTCCAACGAGGCAGGATGCCCCCTAGAGGCCAGCTAGAGGCCAGCACAGCAACTGTACCACACCGCAGAGCTCCGCCTGTGCAGGGCGCTGCCTCTGCACGTTATCACAAAAGTTCTTTGGTGTGGGCCTTTTTTGAGACGAGTGCATCAGATCGCACCACTGCTATTTGCAATATTTGTCTCAAGCGTATCTCGCGTGGCCAAAACATCAGCCGCTTGGGCACCACAAGCATGAACAGACATATGTCGACCTGCCATGCAGCTCGTTGGCAAGCACACATAAAAGACCCACACCAAAGAACAAAGCGGACCTCTCCTTGCTCCTCATCAGCTGGGATCTCCATCCCCACTATATCTTCAGTCCTCTCTGAAAGCTGCTCTGAGAGGACTGAAGGTGTAGAATTAGGTGTGTCACAACCAAGTACTTGCAGTACACCGACGTCCGATTGTAGCAGGCAAATTTCCCTGCCCCAGCTGCTGGACCGTCGAAAGAAGTATACTCCCAGCCATCCACATGCCCAGCGGTTGAATGCTAGCTTGGCTAAATTGCTAGCACTTCAACTGCTGCCTTTTCAGTTGGTAGACTCGGCCCCCTTCCGTGAGTTTGTTCAATGTGCGGTTCCTCAGTGGCAGGTTCCCAAACGCCACTTTTTCTCACGGAAGGCGATTCCGTCTCTCTACCGGCATGTGGAAGGCAATGTCCATGCCTCGCTGGACAGGGCGGTCAGCGGTAAGGTGCATATTACCGCTGACTCATGGTCCAGCAGGCATGGACAGGGACGTTATCTTTCTTTCACGGCCCATTGGGTCACTCTATTGGCAGCTGGGAGGGATGCAGGACAAGGTGCAGTAGTGTTGGAGGTTGTTCCGCCACCACGCCTCCAAAATGCTACTACTGGTTGTGACACACCTCTCTCCTCCACCCCCTCCTCTTCTTCTTCCTCCATGTCCTCTTCGAGTGCTCTGTCCTCGGAACCAGCGGTGCTCCGTAGGCGTACAAGGGGCTACGCGAGTACGCAGGCAAAAAGATGCCATGCCGTGCTTGCGCTGGTGTGTTTGGGGGACAGGAGCCACACTGGGCCAGAGGTTCTGGCAGCTCTGCCGGGGCAGGCCGAGAGGTGGTTGACGCCACGCCAGCTTAAGCCAGGAATGGTCGTTTCTGACAATGGCACCAACCTCCTCTCCGCCCTGCGACAGGGGCAGCTCACCCATGTGCCCTGTATGGCTCACGTCCTCAACCTGGTGGTGCAGCGGTTCTTGGGCAGGTTCCCAGGCTTACAGGATGTCCTGAGGCAGGCCAGGAAAGTCTGTGTGCATTTCTGCCGATCTTATAATGCCAGTGCTCGGCTGACTGAGCTGCAAAAGGAGCTGAACCTGCCCAAGAACCGCCTAATATGTGACATGCCCACCAGGTGGAACTCAACGTTGGCCATGCTGCAGCGACTGCACACGCAGCAGAGGGCCATCAATGAGTACCTTTGCGACTACGGCACCAGGACAGGGTCAGGGGAGCTTGGCTTTTTTTCCCCACGCCAGTGGAGCATGATCAGGGATGCATGCACTGTCCTCTCACCATTTGAGGAGGCCACGAGGATGGTGAGCAGTGACAGTGCATGCATCAGTGACACTGTACCTCTTGTCCACCTGTTGGAGCATACGCTGCGTGGGATAATGGACAGGGCACTTGAGGCAGAACAGAGGCAGGAAGAGGAGGACTTCCTTGCCTCTCAAGGCCCCCTTTATCCAGACAGTGTTCCTTCTGTCCCACCCATCACACAGGAAGAGGATGAGGATGAGGAGGAGGAGGAGGAGGAGGATTGTGTCAGCATGGAGGTGGAGCCTGGCACTCAGCATCAGCAGCAGCAGTCTTTTAGGGATGATGTACAGTCCCAACAAACCAGTGGACTTGTACGTGGCTGGGAGGAGGTGGCTGGCGATCATGTCATCCTCAGTGACCCAGAAGACTCCGGACCGAATGCCTCAGCTAACCTACGCTGCATGGCCTCCCTGATCCTGCAAAGCCTGCGGAAGGATCCTCGTGTTCTTCGGATCAAGGAGAGGGACCATTACTGGCTGGCCACTCTCCTTGATCCACGGTACAAGGGTAAGGTTGCGGACCTTATCTTGCCGTCGCAGAGGGAGCAAAGGATGAGACATCTCAGGGAGGCCTTGCAGAAAGGTCTGTGCAACGCGTTCCCAGAAACTGGGAGGTTACAAACTCCTGGTCCTGGACGACGAGTTGCTGAGGCTTCGGTCAGTAGCAGAAGGAGCGGTGGGGAAGGTGGACGTCTGACCGATGCGTTCAGACAATTTTTTAGTCCGCAGCCCCAAGGTATGATCGGTTCCAGCAACCATCGCCAGCGTCTGATATACATGGTGCAGGAATACCTAGGGGCAAGGTCAGACTTGGACACCTTTCCCACCGAAAATCCTCTGGCTTACTGGGTCCTGAGGATGGATCACTGGCCAGAGCTTGCACAGTATGCAATTGAGCTACTGGCCTGTCCTGCATCCAGCGTTCTTTCGGAACGCACATTCAGTGCTGCTGGAGGATTTGTCACCGATCATAGGGTGCGCCTGTCCACCGACTCGGTTGATCGACTGACCTTCATAAAAATGAATCAGTCTTGGATCACCACCAGCTACCAGACACCTGAAGCGGATATAACGGAATAATTTATAATGTCACATCCCTTCAAGACTGCCTATGCTGATGCTGAGTGACTGTCCTGTTATGTTCACTGACTATCCTCTTCCTCCTCCTCAATGATCCATGCCACCACACCAGTGCCTAAGGCACAATTTTTCAGCCCCTGTATAACAGGGGCGTGTAATTACAATTTTTTAAAAAGATGCTTCGCAACAGGTGTGACTGCTGTGCTCCAAGTACAGTATCTGTGAGGGGTTGCAGTGTTGTGGCACCAGCACCAGTGCCTGATGCCCCGTACACACGATCGTTTTTAATGTCATTTTTTAAACCAACGTTTTTCTCCTCGTTTTTTTTCATGTTTCCTCTCAAGCCTGCCTTGCGTACACACTATCATTAAAAAAAACGATCAAGCAAAGCGCAGTGACGTTCAACACCTACGACGGCACTATAAAGGGGAAGTTCCGTTCGAATGGCACCACCCTTCATGTTAGTAAAGTTTGTTGAGCGACGATTCGCGCTTTTCAGTCCGTTACTGTGTAATGAATGTGCTATCTCCATTACGAACGCTAGTTTTACCAGAACGAGCGCTCCCGTCTCATACTTGATTCTGAGCATGCGCGTTTTTTTTCACGTCGTGAAAGCATACACACTATCGTTTTTCACGTCGTTAAAAAAAACGACATGAAAAACGACGTGAAAAAAGAGAGCATGTCCGGAATTTTTAATGGCCGTTTTTCACGTCGTTAAAAATGCTCTGGAGCCTACACACGATCATTTTTAATGGCCATTTTTTAAAATGGCATTTTTAACGGCATGAAAAACGATCGTGTGTATGGGGCATAAGGCACAATTTTTCAGCCCCTGTTGGGGCGTGTAATTACAATTTTTAGGCAATGCTTTGCAACAGGTCTCATTGCTGTGCTCAGAGTACAGTATCTGTGAGGGGTTGCAGTGTTGTGGCACCAGCACCAGTGCCTAAGGCACAATTTTTCAGCCCCTGTATAACAGGGGCGTGTAATTACAATTTTTTAAAAAGATGCTTCGCAACAGGTGTGACTGCTGTGCTCCAAGTACAGTATCTGTGAGGGGTTGCAGTGTTGTGGCACCAGCACCAGTGCCTAAGGCAAAAATTTTCAGCCCCTGTTGGGGCGTGTAATTACAATTTTTAGGCAATGCTTTGCAACAGGTCTCATTGCTGTGCTCAGAGTACAGTATCTGTGAGGGGTTGCAGTGTTGTGGCACCAGCACCAGTGCCTAAGGCACAATTTTTCAGCCCCTGTATAACAGGGGCGTGTAATTACAATTTTTTAAAAAGATGCTTCGCAACAGGTGTGACTGCTGTGCTCCAAGTACAGTATCTGTGAGGGGTTGCAGTGTTGTGGCACCAGCACCAATGCCTAAGGCACAATTTTTCAGCCCCTGTTTAACAGGGGCGTGTAATTACAAATCTTGATCTAATAGTTCACAGCAGGGCCCATTCCTGCGCCCACCAAGAGTAACTATGAGGGCCTACAGTCTTGTGGCAACACCGTCCACCACCACCACCACCACCAAAGGCCCAATTTTTCTGCCCTGTTCAATAGGTGCATGCAATTACAAATCTTGATCTAATAACTCACAGCAGGGCCCATTCCTGCACCCACCAAGAGTAACTGTGAGGGCTTACAGTCTTGTGGCAACACCGTCCACCACCACCACCACCACCACCACCAAAGGCCCAATTTTTCTGCCCTGTTCAACAGGTGCATGCAATTACAAATCTTGATCTAATAACTCACAGCAGGGCCCATTCCTGCACCCACCAAGAGTAACTGTGAGGGCTTACAATCTTGTGGCAATACCATCCACCACCACCACCACCAAAGGCCCAATTTTTCTGCCCGGTTCAACAGGTGCATGCAAGTACAAATCTTGATCTATTAACTCACAGCAGGGCCCATTCCTGTGCCCACCAGTCTTGTGGCTACACCAACATCTAATAGGGCAAATTTCTGCAGAGTATATACGGCAGGCCCCTACTTTCAAACATCCAACTTACAAACGACTCCTACTTGCAAACGGCAAGAGAAAACAGGAAGTGAGAGGAAATCTACCCCTAGGAAGGAAAATTCTAACCTGTTAGATTTAATTTGGGAAAAAGGTATCTCCTCTCTACTGATGCTTTATCACCAATCCTTGTTTCAATTAAAACCCCACTTTTCCAAAAACATTTGTCATTGGGACGGAAAGTGAGGTGACATGTTCTGAACAGATGTGCAAAGACAGCAAATGTTACAGGGGTGATAACCCCTCCCTATGTTCTCCAAAAAGCTTAAAAATAGATTTTTTTGGGATGGAGCTACACTTCATAATGTACCTGTTCAGATTCTACTTAAGAACAAACCTACAGTCCGTGTCTTGTTTGCACCACCTATATACTGCTGTTCAGAGTATATAGGGTTGTAGGTATAGGGTTTTATTTTGGGTGCGGGGTCCCCCTTAATATCCATACAAGACCCAAAGGGGCTGGGGTGGGGTGGGGGGGGGGGTGATGGGGTAGCCATGCCATTTTTCTCAAGGATTTTCAGCCATATGGCGGCCAGGACAAGACATGACATTAAAGCCGCAAGTGGTTTTAAATGGCTTCTTTTTTTCCTTTACAAATGTCATTTTGTGCAAGGACAGTTCTAAACACGGGAAACACATGCCACTTCACAGGCATACTTTAGACACCCCCCAGGTACCATATTTAAAGGAAAATTTCACTTTTTTTTTTCACTTTATGCATCATTAAAATGACTGCTCCCGAAAAAACGTTAGTTTTTTAAATTTATTTTTGCATTGATATATGTCCCCTGGGGCAGGACCCGGGTCCCTAAACCTGTTTTATGACATTAACATGCATATTGGCCGTTGTAATTAGCAATTTTGATTTCGAACGTTCGCGTCCATTATAACGAATAGGGTTCGAAAATTCGCGCGAACTTTCGGTCCGTTCGAAGGTTCTGGTGCGAACCGAACCCGGGGGTGTTCGGCTCATCCCTAATCTCCATTACGAACGCTAGTTTTACCAGACCGAGCGCTCCCGTCTCGTACTTGATTCTAAGCATTTGTGGGTTTTTGCGCATCGGAAAAGCATACAGATGATCAATTTTCACGATAGGAATTTTTTCCATCGTAAAAATTGTGAACATGCTCTTAAACTTTTGCTGGCGGGAATTCCGACAGCAAAAGTCCAATGGAGTATAGACTAGGGGTGCGCATCTTCACTGGCCTCACGATTCGGTTTGTTTACGATTACCCTGTCCACAATGCGGTTCGATTCGATTCCGTGATGCATCACGATGCATCACGATTACTGCGCACGGTTTTCATCTGTTCTTAAAAAAACTCTCTGCATGTAGCAAAATGTAAACACAGCAGACAACTTAAAGCTCCAGACTGACCCCAAAATACTACAAGAGAGGGTCAGAGACTGCAGACATGATACTAGAGAGGGTCAGAGACTGCAGACATGATACTAGAGAGGATCAGAGACTGCAGACATGATACTAGAGCGGATCAGAGACTGCGGACATGATACTAGAGCGGATCAGAGACTGCAGACATGATACTAGAGCGGATCAGAGACTGCGGACATTGTCCCCATAACGTCCCCCCAAACGACAATGTATGCCATTTCATAAATTATGGTTTATGTATGTCTTATTGATTCACATCACAACTTCATTGATACCTTTTTTTTTTTTTGTATGATTTATGGTTTTGCTCATTACTGCCCCACACATGCAATGCATGGCTGCATGTGTGGAACAGTGATGAGCAAAACCAAAAATCATACAAAAAAAGGGTATCAATTTCAAATCAATGAAGTTGTGATGTGAATCAATCACTAAGAGAATAAGGCATACATAAACCATAATTAATGTTGAAATGGCATAGTCATGCTCATTGGTCACTTTAATGTTTTCATAATTTGGCAAATTTGCAATCCACATAATGGTGCATCAGATATATGATATACAATATGTTATATTATTATTAGTAGTACTAGTCAGTGGCGACTGGTGCTCAAATTTTTTTGGGGGGACGCAAACAAAAAAAACATCAATTGCAGCCAATGTGCAATCAAACGCAGCCACTGTGCCCATCAAACGCAGCCACTGTGCCCATCAAACACAGCCACTGTGCCCATCAATTGCCGCCACTGTGCCCATCAATTGCCGCCACTGTGCCCATCAATTGCCGCCACCGTGCCCATCAATTGTTGCCACCGTGCCCATCAATTGCCGCTACCGTGCCCATCAATTGGCGCTACCGTGCCCATCAATTGGTGCTACCGTGCCCATCAATTGGCGCTACCGTGCCCATCAATTGCCGCTACTGTGCCCATCAATTACCGCTACTGTGCTTATCAAATGCCACTACTGTGCCCATCAAATGCTGCCAGTGTGCACCCCCCGAGTAAGTACCTGATGATGATGACTCTGCTGGTCTCTGACTCCTGTCAGTGTTCTGCTGCCTGCAGTCCTCGGCCGTCTGGCGTCTCGGGTCTCCCACAGCAGCCTGTGCAGTGTGTACAGTGTGAGGTGAGCCAAGGAGGAAGGCTCTGGGGAGTCGGGACCGGGTCATGAATTGTCGGGAGTTGGGGGACACTCGCTCGCATGGTGACACCGGGCGGCTGAGAATGCCGTCAGTGGGGGGTGGGAAAGGAGGCGCGGCTAACACCCGCGGCTTCTTCGGCTGCATCAGCGGGGGGCGGGAAAAGAGGCGCGGCTAACACCCACGGCTCCTTCACCTGCAGCAGCAGGGGGGCGGGAAAAGAGGCGCGGCTAACGCCCATGGCTCCTTCGGCTGTTTTCAGACACAAGGCAGGGCATATAGCGGCGCGCAGGTGACGTCATCATATAATCTATTAATGCAAGTCATAGCATCGGTGCCGCATCGTAGGTGGTCGAATCGCGATGCATCGATGCTACGATTAATTTCAACACCCCTAGTATAGACACAGTTGGAATTCCGACCGTGTGTACGAGGCATTAATGTGCTTTTTTTTTTTTTACTAAGGGCATGTAGCAGAATACATTTTGTCCTAAATTTATGAAGAAATTAGAATTTTATTTTCGGTCTTTTTTTATCATATAAATACTGTAATAAAAAAAAAACCCAGTGGTGATCATATACCGCCAAAAGAAAGATCTATTTGTGTGAAAACAATCACCTAAATTTAATATGCATACAGCATTGCATGATGGCGCAATTGCCACAACGTTGAATAGCAAAGGCTGTACGTGCTTTGAAATATTGTATAGCATCTGGACCAACACTTGCCCATTTTTCACTTAATGCACAGTTTGTCTTTTGGGTTGCTTCCGTTTTTGCTTTAGGTACAGTTTTTCACAAATTTACCAGGGACAACATTGTGTTGCTTTTGCTTCTCAAGTTCTTTCCCTGCTGAGCAAAAATATTCTGCTGGAGAACATGAGACATTGGGCATGTGAATGTTGGCATCACTTTTTCTATGGAAGAGAGTTCACTATGAGAATTGCTTACCAAGCCTCAACTTCCTGCGGTCAGCTTCAGTGTCTCGCCATCGTCTCCTTTTTATAATTAGATGGACAGGTTGTTTTAGTGCAACTTGACATTTGTTATAGGCCAGGAAAGTTAAATGAATCAGCAGATTATTTGTCCCGTGTTGTCCTCAATCCAGAAGAGGGATGGAGACCCAGTAGAGAAGCCACTTGAGACATTGGAATATAATCCAATTGGATGTATGTTGAGAATTTACAGTAAGACTAAAACCGTAAAAGATACTGTTTGGAAGTTTAGGATTTGTACTCAAAATGCCCAGAGGTGGCTACAGTAGAAGTCATGACTTCACCAACTTGGAGGGATGGTTCCCAAGGTGGGGACTACCACAGAAAATCATTACCAATAATAATCCACAATTTATTTCAAAAGAATTTGAGACTTTCCTTAAATCAATAGGAATATGCCAATGGAGGTGTTGAACATTTTAACCAGAAAATAAAAAATGACCTAAAGACACATCTGCATGAGTGACTCCTCTTTAGGGAGCTTTAGCTGCTGTTCTAAAACACTACAAGTCAGCTCTTCATAGTGCCACTGGGGAATCGCCTGCAAAACCAAGGATAGCATGTGATCTACGAACCCTACTCACAAGTTTAAAAACCACCAAATAAAGTAGATAGCAGAACTCTGAAATCTGCTAGAGTGGATAGGTACAAGGTCAAATTAAATCTTACAGTGATGCAGAAATAAACACCAAGATAACTACCATAATTTCTAGCTAGTGGGTGAGGATAAGGAAGCAACCAACCATGAAAAATTAGCCCCAGTATATTTAATCCTGTACACACACAGCTCCCCCCACACCTGTACACACTCACCCCCCATACACCTGTACACGCACAGCTCCCCCCACACTTGTACACACCCAGCCCCCCCCACACCTGTGCACACTTGGCCCCCCACATACCTGTAGAAGCACAGCTCCTTCCACACCTGTACACACACAGCCTCCCCCTCACACCTGTACACACTCAGTCCCTAACACACCTGTACACGCACAGATCCCCCCACACCTGTACACACTCAGCCCCCTTCCCCCACACAGTACACACTCAGCCCCCCACACACCTGTACACGCACAGTTCCCTCACACCTGTATACACTCTGCCCCGCTCACATCTGTACACACTCAGCCCCCCTATCCACCTGTACACATACAGCTCCCCCACACCTGTACACACTCAGCCCCCCACACTCCTGTACATGCACAGCTCCTCCCACACCTGTACATACTCAGCCTCCCCCTCACATCTGTACACACTCAACCCCTCACACACCTGTACTCACTCTTCCCCCTTTACACCTGTACACACACCACTCCCCCCACACTTGTACACACTCAGCCCCCCTCACATCTGTACACACTCAGCCCCCACACACCTGCACATGCCCAGCTCCCCCCACACCTGTACACACTCAGCCCCCCTCACATCTGTACACAATCAGCCCCCACACACCTGTACATCTCCAGCTCCCCCCACACCTGTACACACTCAGCCCCCCCCCCACACCTGTACATGCACAGCACCCCCCAGATCTGTACACACTCAACCCCCCATATCAGTACACACTCATCCCTCCACACACCTTTACATGCACAGCTCCTCCCACACCTGTGCACACTCAGCCCTTCCCCCACACACCTGTACACACACAGCTCCCTCCACACCTGTACATACTCAGCCTCCCCCTCACACCTGTACACACTCAGCCCCTCACACATCTGTACTCACTCAGCCCCCTTTACACCTGTACACACACCACTCCCTCCAAACTTGTACACTCTCAGCCCCCCCTCACATCTGTACACACTCAGCCCCCACACACCTGTACATGCCCAGCTCCTCCCACACCTGAACACACTCAGCCCCCCCACACCAATACACACTTAGCCCAAAAGTGCTTTTCCTAGTCCCAGCTCTTGTTTATACATGTCGCTTAGACACAGAGAGGAGCTGCAGCCAAGCACAGTACAGAATACAGTCAGCACACACACGAGGAGTGCACATACAGGAAGTGGTCACATGTGGCAGTAATAAGCCCAATGTGAGTTCCAGGACAGAGAGCAGCAGCAGAAGCTGCCGACTCCTCTTCTGCAGTGCACCTCTATAGAAAGGCAGCACAGTCACGCGGCACCCCTCCACCAACCAAAAAATAATGCGCCAGGGGCAGCTGCCCCTCCCGCCCCTGCCTTTTCCTGGCCCTGCAGATCAGTGGTCTGCTATAAGTGTAGGGTATTGTCACAACCCCCATGACTAGCCCAGCCGAGCAAGGTCACAGAGAGAACATTACAAGCCAGCAGAAAACTTCAGAGGCCCCCCAGGGAAAGAGCCAACTGGGTGCCCAACAAAGTCAGCTTGCTCCAGTTCCCAGATTTAAAAAAAATACGGGTAAGGTCCAAACATAAATGTCAGACCTTATCTAAAGCCTCGATTAGGCTGCCCAAATTATCTTCAGACTCAGACCTCAGATCACAGGAAATCAGTGCACACCAAACCCAAAACCGTCAGCCTAGACAGCAACAGAACCACCATCAGACCAAAAGACGGGTTCGAGCTCAAAAAGTATTGTATATTTTAGTAATTTGTTTTTTATTGTTTGTTTGTCACATTTAAAACCCCGTTTTTTCACACCTTGGAAGCTGAAAGAACACTTGTACAGGGCAGAATTTGAGGTTAACAATTTGCTCACATATGTTCTTACTACAGCCAAACCGGATGCCATGGCACATCGATGACTATTGGCACTATCTGGGTTCTGTTTCAGTTTAAAATACCACCCTGGAGTCGGGAATAGGGATACTGATGCTCTTTAAGAAAGACGCTGTGACTCAGAGACTCCTAAGCAAGAGTGGACTCAGATTGAATTCAGAAGGAGTCCAAGTTTTGTGTCACGGAATCAAATACAGAGCCAGAGGGGCAACAGGGGCTGAAGCCATTTGAGTCACCACTGCTGGTACCCTAAAGCTCTATTGCAACTTGACCCAGGTGAGAAATGAGGGTCTGCCTACTCTCTCCAAAAAAGACTTGAGGAAATACAGAAAGGGGAAGATCCTCTCTACTGTTTGACTTTACAAAGCCTTGGAGAGTGGTCGCCCAGCCGCAGATTCTCAGAAGAAGGCTCAACTAGTCCACAAAGAGTGTGATTGTGTACACTTGCTGAATGGATGTGGTCTATCGAAGGGGCCTCTTGGATGAAGAAGAAAAAGGGGCAACTGTTCCTCCCTGAGAAACATAGGGGGACAGTGCTGAACTGGGACCTGACAGAACATTCATGTTAGTTAGAGATCATTTCTACTGGCCACGTATTCATACATGCTCAGGAGCAGTTACTGTCCCCAAGACTTTTCTGCTGCAGTGGTTAGACACTGCATTATTTTTCATACTTACTATTTTTTACAGTCAGGGGGTGCTGTGCTCCTTCTAATACCAACATATTATTAATTACACTAATGTAAAATACACACAGACTTCATGAGCGCAGTCTGAGAAATCTGGATCATGGTGTGCTAAAACAACTTTACATAAGATCTAATGTTTTCAAAGCTCACATACCTGACAAAAGCAGATATAGTTGCAACATTATATTTGTACAGGTATATATATATATATATATGTAGCACACCCCCGCAGGAGCTGCTGGTTTAGATTTGGGCCTTGCACGTTACCTCACTGTTCGTTGTCTAGGGAATGAGAGTCTATAGAAAGTCCAATGTCCACACAAGTTATGAATCCTTTTTGTCAGGCTTTATTTCCATACAAACTTGCATAGGTAGAGGGATGGAGGGTTAGGGGAAGGTTCAGGCACACACAGCAGATCACTGGAGAAACTTCTTAAGCTTCAAAAGTCTCACTCACCACTCTCCTTCAAGTGGGTATTGCTCACCCGGATAGGCCCCTCTCACTTGGCCTAGCCGCCGGGATGATGCACGAACAAATAAAGAAATAACAGTTTCTGCCACAAACCTTTAGAACAATTAAGATGAACTGTTCAATGATCCTCTGCCACAGGATTTTAGTACCCAGATATCCAGCCTTACAGTTTAAGAGCTTTTAAGCCGAAACCGGCACACTGTAAGGTAACATTAGCTACGGCGCATCCTCCAATAGGGTCACCAGGCCTTCCTCAAGATACCAGCCTTCCGCTTGGTCTTCTCCAGGATCACCTACAAAGTGTAGGCCCCAGTCAGGACAACTGGGCGTACCTGGCAGAGATGCAGCCTTGGGCCAACATGGCTCCGCGGCTGAAATTCCAGTATCACATACCTCGAGCCAGGAGGGCCACGAGGCGAAGAGAGCCTCGAGAAATGGCGTCTGCCCCTTAAGTACCCTTCCCCAGTATGCCCAGCGGAGAGACCACTCTCACTGAGCTGTTCCTGGAGAAAAATACCCAATACACTTTGGCCTGCTTGTTTTCCAACATTGGCCTGGGTGGTAACGCCACCTACAGGCAAACAGTGGGAAGTCCTTCCAAACACAGCCATAGCCGGAACAGAGGCTGATTTAGCCTTAATCATGCAAAGTCTGAGCTAACTACCATATCAGACACCCACTAAATTTAACATAGCGCCTGATCATCAGGAGCAGGGTGCTACATATATATATATATATATATATATATATATATATATATAATATAAATATATATATACTGTATGATATATATTTGTACAGGTATATCAATATACTGTATGTTTCATATTAGAACTACTTAGTGACGTGTGTATGCAGGGTGAAGATCGCTCTACTAATGTCCCAAACAGCAGGGAAAATCCAGCATAAAGGAGATTTGACATTAGATCATTTCAGATGTGTGGTCCATATTCTTATAAGTAAAGGATAGGCACTTCATCTTCTTCTCACTTTAAGTGACAGATTATCCACTTAACGACCGCTCACTGTATATATACGTCGGCAGAATGGCACCGACAGGCACAATCACGTACAGTGTACGTGATTGCCTTTGTATAGTTGGGGGGTCCAATCGGCTAAGTGTCCGGGAGCGTTCCGGGATGAGGGGGCAGCCATTTGTTTCCGGCCACCCCCTCGCGATCGCTCCCGGCGAATGGAAATGCCCCCTCTGTCTGTGTCAGGCAGAGGAAGCAGGAGGAAGTGATGTCATCTCTGGTGCGGCGCTCACATATACCGAGCGCCGTACAAGAGAAGACATCAGGTCAGTGCACACAACACTACACTGACACCAGGACACATAGGGACATAAATTGCCCCCCCCAGGCCCCCCCAGACACCCCCAGATCACCCCCCAGATCACCCCCCTAGCCCCCAGTCACAGTGTCACTGATTGCAGTGACCATTTATTTACTGATCACTGCAATCAGTGACATTTGTGACTGTAAAAGTGTCAGTACATTCAGTTTTAGGTCCAGTGTAGCCCCCTAACCCCCCCCTAATAAAGGTTTAACCCCCTGATCACCCCCCAGATAACCCTTTCACCCCCTATCACCACTGTCGCTAAGCGATCATTTTTCTGATCGCTGTCTTAGCGTCAGTGATGCCGATCGGCAGCCAGTATTTTTTTTTAGGTTCGCCGCATGTTTTTATAGCGTCAGGTACCGCAATATATTATCTAATAAAGATTTAACCCCCTTGATCGCCCCCCAGGTAACCCTTTCACCCCCTATCACCACTGTCGCTAAGCGATCGTTTTTCTAAACGCTGTCTTAGTGTCGGTGATGCAGATCGGTAGCCGGTAAATTTTTTTAGGTTCGCCGCAGGTTTTTATAGCGTCAGGTACCCCAATATATTATCTAATAAAGGTTTAACCCCCTTGATCGCCCCCCAGGTAACCCTTTCACCCCCTATCACCACTGTCGCTAAGTGATCGTTTTTCTAAACGCTGTCTTAGTGTCGGTATGCAGATCGGTAGCCAGTAATTTTTTTTAGGTTCGCCGCATGTTTTTATAGCGTCAGGTACCCCAATATATTATCTAATAAAGGTTTAACCCCCTTGATCGACCCCCAGGTAACCCTTTCACCCCCTATCACCACTGTCGCTAAGCGATCGTTTTTCTAAACGCTGTCTTAGTGTCGGTGATGCAGATCGGTAGCTGGTAATTTTTTTTAGGTTCGCCGCAGGTTTTTATAGCGTCAGGTACCCCAATATATTATCTAATAAAGGTTTAACCCCCTTGATCGCCCCCCAGGTAACACTTTCACCCCCTATCACCACTGTCGCTAAGCGATCGTTTTTCTAAACGCTGTCTTAGTGTCGGTGATGCAGATCGGTAGCCAGTAATTTTTTTAGGTTCGCCGCAGGTTTTTATAGCGTCAGGTACCCCAATATATTATCTAGTAAAGGTTTAACCCCCTTGATCGCCCCCAGGTAACCCTTTCACCCCCTATCACCACTGTCGCTAAGCGATCGTTTTTCTAAACGCTGTCTTAGTGTCGGTGATGCAGATCGGTAGCCAGTAATTTTTTTAGGTTCGCCGCAGGTTTTTATAGCGTCAGGTACCCCCATATATTATCTAATAAAAGTTTTAACCCCCTGATTGCCCCTAGTTAACCCTTTCTTCAGTGATCACCATATAAGTGTTACGGGTGACGCTGGTTAGTTAGTTTGCTTTTTATAGTGTCAGGGCACCCGCCGTATATAACCCAATAAAGGTTTAACCCCCTGATCGCCCGGCGGGTGATATCAATTAGGTTTTAGCGTCAGAGAGGGTCTGCGTCACACCCCAGGCAGCGTCAGGTTAGTGCCAGTAACGCTAACACCCACGCGTGAAGCATACACCCCCCTTAGTGGTATAGTATCTGAACAGATCAATATCTGATCTGATCAGATCTATACTAGCGTCCCCAGCAGTTTAGGGTTCCCAAAAACGCAGTGTTAGCGGGATCAGCCCAGATACCTGCTGGCACCTGCGTTTTGCTCCTCCGTCCAGCCCAGGCCACCCAAGTGCAGTATCGATCGATCACTGTCACTTACAAAACAAAAACACACATAACTGCAGCGTTCGCAGAGACAGGCCTGATCCCTGCGACTCCAGTGCTGTAGGAGGTGATTTCACCACCACAGTTAAATAAAAAAAGCAAATATGCCGAAGCATTGGGGCAGCAGGGGCGGAGGAGCGATTTTGCTCCTAATGCCGCGTACATACGGTCGAAATTCCGACGGAGGCTTGCCCGTGGAAAAGTCCGACCATGTGTGTGCGGCATAACTTTTTTGCGGGAGGATGCCCCCATGCTTCGGCATATATAAATGGTGCGTGTATGCCCATCATTGGAAGTGGGTGGATGAAGGGCGGTATTCTAATGGTGGGCATACCCAACGATCAATCTCTTTTTTCGTTCAGCCAACTGGCTGCATGAAAAAAAAAGATTACAATACATGTCCAACAAGGACCAGCAACGTACTGGTATGTTGCTGGACTTTGAATGTTTATACCAGAATGATGCCTGCGGGTTTAGGTATCATCTTGGTTTCATTCTTTTCAGCCTGCGGCCGGCTTTCATGTAAAAGCAATCCTAGCGGCTAATTAGCCTCTGGACTGCTTTTACAAGCAGTGGGAGGGAATGACCCCCCCCGGATATAAAAAGCGCCATTGGGAAATTGGGAAAGCATTTTATCACACCGATCTTGGTGTGGTCAGATGCTTTGAGGGCAGAGGAAAAATCTAGGGTCTAGAAGACCCCAGTTTTTTCAAAAAAAGAGTACCTGTCACTACCTATTGCTATCATAGGGGATATTTACATTCCCTGAGATAACAATAAAAATGATAATAAAAAAAATACTTGGAAGGAACAATTTAAAAATAAAATAAAAAAGCGAAATAATAATAAAAAAAAAAAAAAAAAAAAGCACCCCTGTCCTGCTCTGCTCTTGCCCAATGGCGAACGCAAGCGTCGGTCTGGCGTCATATATAAATAGCAATTGCACCATGCATGTGAGGTATCACCGCGAAGGTCAGATCGAGGGCAGTCATTTTAGCAGTAGACCTCCTCTGTAAATCTACTGGGGTAACCTGTAAAGGCTTTTAAAAATGTATGTAGTTTGTCGCCAATGCGCGTTTGTGCGAAATTTTAAAGCATGTCGTGTTTGGTATCTATGTACTCGGCCTAAGATCATCTTTTTTATTTCATCAAACATTTGGGCAATATAGTGTGTTTTAGTGCATTAAAATTAAAAAAAGTGTATTTTTTAACCCAAAAAATGCGTTTGAAAAATCGCTGCGCAAATACTGTGTAGAAAAAAAAAGCAACACCCACCATTTTAATCTGTAGGGCCTTTGCTTTAAAAATATATATAATGTTTGGGGGTTCAACATAATTTTCTTGCAAAAAAAATAAATGTTTTCATGTAAACAAAAAGTGTCAAAAAGGGCTTTGTCTTCAAGTGGTTAGAAGAGTGGATGTAAGCTTCCTAATGTTGTGTATAAAATGCCAGAACAGTTCAAACCCCCCCAAATGACCCCATTTTGGAAAGTAGACACCCCAAGCTATATACTGAGAGGCATGTCGAGTCCATGGAATATTTTATATGTTGACACAAGTTGCGGAAAAACGACAATTATTTTTTTTTTTTGCACAAAGTTGTCACTAAATGATATATTGCTCAAACATGCCATGGGCATATGTGGAATTACACCCCAAAATACATTCTGTTGCTTCTCCTGAGTACGGGGATACCACATGTGTGAGACTTTTTGGGAGCCTAGCCGCGTACGGGACCCCAAAAACCAAGCACCGCCTTCAGGCTTTCTAAGGGTGTAAATTTTTGATTTCACTTCTCACTGCCTATCACAGTTTCGGAGGCCATGGAATGCCCAGATAGCACAAACCCCCCCCCAAATGACCCCATTTTGGAAAGTAGACACCCCAAGCTATTTGCTGAGAGGTATTGTGAGTATTTTGCAGATCTCGCTTTTTGTCACAAAGTTTTGAAAATTGAAAAAAAAAATATATATATATATATATATTTTCTTTCTTCATTTTCAAAAACAAATGAGAGCTGTAAAATACTCGCCATGCCTCTCAGCAAATAGCTTGGGGTGTCTATATTCCAAAATGGGGTCATTTGGGGCGGTTTTGTGCTATTTTGGCATTTTATGGCCTTCGAAACTGTGATAGGTAGTGAGGAGTGAAATCAAAAATTTGTGCCTAGAAATCCTGAAGGCGGTGCTTGCTTTTCGGGGTCCCGTACGCGGCTAGGCTTCTAAAAAGTCCCACACATGTGGTATCCCCGTACTCAGGAGAAGCAGAAAAATTTATTTTGGGGTGTAATTCCACATATAACCATGGCATGTGTGAGCAATATATCATTTAGTGACAACTTTTTGTAATTTTTTTTTTTTTGTCATTATTCAATCACTTGGGACAAAAAAAAAATATATTCAATGGGCTCAACAGGCCTCTCAGCAATTTCCTTGGGGTGTCTACTTTCTAAAATGGGGTCATTTGGGGGGGTTTTGTGCTATTTTGGCATTTTATGGCCTTCGAAACTGTGATAGGTAGTGAGGAGTGAAATCAAAAATTTGCGCCCTTAGAAATCCTCAAGGCGGTGCTTGGTTTCCGGGGTCCCGTACGCGACTAGGCTCCCAAAAAGTCCCACACATGTGGTATCCCCGTACTCAGGAGAAGCAGCAAAATGTATTTTTGGGTGCAATTCCACATATAACCATGGCATGTGTGAGCAATATATCATTTAGTGACAACTTTTTGTAATTTTTTTTTTTTTTTTTTTTTTAGTCATTATTCAATCACTTAAGACAAAAAAAAAAAAATTCAATGGGCTCAACATGCCTCTCAGCAATTTCCTTGGGGTGTCTACTTTCCAAAATGGGGTCATTTGGGGGGGTTTTGTACTGCCCTGTCATTTTAGCACCTCAAGAAATTAGATAGGCAGTCATAAATTTAAAGCTGTGTAAATTTCAGAAAATGTTCCCTAGTTTGTAAACTCTATAACTTTTGCGCAAACCAATAAATATACGCTTATTGACATTTTTTTTACTAAAAACATGTGGCTGAATACATTTTGGCCTAAATGTATGACTAAAATTGAGTTTATTCGATTTTTCTTATAACAAAAAGTAGAAAATATCATTTTTTTTCAAAATTTTCGGTCTTTTTCCGTTTATATCGCAAAAAATAAAAATCGCAGAGGCAATCAAATACCATTAAAAGAAAGCTCTATTTGTGGGAAGAAAAGGACGCAAATTTCGTTTGGGTACAACATTGCATGTCCGCACAATTTACAGTTAAAGCAGCGCAGTGCAAAATTCTGAATTCACCTCTGGTCCTTTAGCTACCAAATGGTCCGGGGCTTAAGTGGTTATAGTAACTTGGATGGTTCTTCAGTGATGCTAGAACTTGAAATTAATGCACCACAGGGAGATGTGTCAGTAAATTACAGCAAGAACTGTACATGCTAGCTTACAATCATTCATAATTTAAAGTGTTTCTTTGATGTTAACAGGGAATAAAGATACAATTCTCACTTTCCAGTAACTTGGGTATTATGGCTTTATTTGCCATCTAAAATGCTTTTTTACAGCATAAGCATGAAGTAATTTTAAAGACAGTCTATAACATATTTGAATGTTTTTTTTGTTTGTCTGAGTTATGTAAAAAAAAAATCAAAGTAGTATGTAAAAGTCATTCCTACAGTGGGGCAAAAAAGTTTTTAGTCAGCCACCAATTGTGCAAGTTCTCCCACTTAAAAAGATGAGAGGCCTGTAATTGTCATCATAGGTATACCTCAACTATGAGAGACAAAATGTGGAAACAAATCCAGACAATCACTGTCTGATTTGGAAAGAATTTATTTGCAAATTATGGTGGAAAATAAGTATTTGGTCACCTACAAACAAGCAAGATTTCTGGCCCTCACAGACCTGTATCTTCTTCTTTAACCTCCCTGGCGGTATGATTCTGTCTGGAATTATGTACCAAAAGCGGTACAATTATTTTCATGGAAATTTGGTGTTATGTATTGTAGGCCTGCAATTCTTAGTAATTACTTACCTAAACCTGACCAAACAAGAGTCTAGTAGACATCCCGGGTATGATTACGTTTGAAACACAAAATCATAAATTATAATATAATAAATAACTATAAATAATTATAACAAATAGTAATGTAATTATAATAAAAAAATATTCAATAATGTAATCAAATCAAAAACACTGAAATTTGCTCAGTTGCAGAATTGTCGCTGTCATTAGATTTAGTGTTTGATGACGAATTTCCCCACAAATCACTATCGCTCAATTCTGCAAGTGATTCTAATTTATTATCGCTGTTTTCTAGCTGGTCTAAAACCACTTTTGACATAAAGGGACACTTTTTGGTTGCTATGGACAATCTCCAGTTTCCAGGCAGAAAGAACAGTTTTTATAATATAAAACTGCATGCAGGGCACTGGACAGACCACTAGGGACAAAGGGGTGTGTAATTATTTGATACAGTTCTGTAATCTGGAAGATTACAGTATACTGTATGTGTATTGTGTGTTTCACTTTTTGAATTTGGCGCCGAACTCCGTCCCCGTGCGCCGCAACGTTGCAGGGAACGGAGCTCGGCACTCGGCAGTGTGGATCGAGTGAGGAGACAGCTCGCACACACATCGATCGGGGAGACATCGCAGGATCCAGGGAACAAGGTAAGTAACTTCCCTGTATCCTGCAATGCAATCCCGAATCTGGCTCTGGGTTACCGCTCTTAGCATGAAAAACTCACCCCGACCCAGACTCTGGATTACGGCTAAGGAGGTTAAGAGGCTCCTCTGTCCTCCACTCATTACCTGTATTAATGGCACCTGTTTGAACTTGTTACCAGTATAAAAGACACCTGTCCACAACCTCAAACAGTCACACTCCAAGCTCCACTATGGTGAAGACCACAGAGCTGTCGAAGGACACCAGAAACAAAATTGTAGACCTTCACCAAGCTGGGAAGACTGAATCTGCAATAGGCAAGCAGCTTGGTGTGAAGAAATCAACTGTGGGAGCAATAATTAGAAAATGGAAGACATACAAGACCACTGATAATCTCCCTTGATCTGGGGCTCCACGCAAGATCTCACCCCGTGGGGTCAAAATTATCACAAGAACGGTGAGCAAAAATCCCAGAACCACACGGGGGGACCTAGTGAATGACCTGCAGAGAGCTGGGACCAATGTAACAAAGGCTACCATCAGTAACACACTACGCCGCCAGGGACTCAGATCCTGCAGTGCCAGACGTGTCCCCCTGCTTAAGCCAGTACATGTCCGGGCACGTCTGAGGTTTGCTAGAGAGCATTTGGATGATCCAGAAGAGGATTGGGAGAATGTCATGTGGTCAGATGAAACCAAAGTAGAACTGTTTGGTAGAAACACAACTCGTCGTGTTTGGAGGAGAGAGAATGCTGAGTTGCAACCAAAGAACACCATACCTACTGTGAAGCATGGGAGTGGCAACATAATGCTTTGGGGCTGTTTCTCTGCAAAGGGAACAGGACGACTGATCCGTGTACATGAAAGAATGAATGGGGCCATGTATCGTGAGATTTTGAGTGCAAAGCTCCTCCCATCAGCAAGGGCATTGAAGATGAAACGTGGCTGGGTCTTTCAGCATGACAATGATCCCAAAAACACCACCCGGGCAACGATGGAGTGGCTTCGTAAGAAGCATTTCAAGGTCCTGGAGTGGCCTAGCCAGTCTCCAGATCTCAACCCCATAGAAAACCTTTGGAGGGAGTTGAAAGTCCGTGTTGCCCAGTGACAGCCCCAAAGCATCACTGCTCTAGAGGAGATCTGCATTGAGGAATGGGCCAACATACCAGCAACAGTGTGTGACAACCTTGTGAAGACTTACAGAAAACGTTTGACCTCTGTCATTGCCAACAAAGGATATATAACAAAGTATTGAGATGAACTTTTGATATTGACCAAATACTTATTTTCCACCATAAATTGCAAATAAATTCTTTCCAAATCAGACAATGTGATTGTCTGGATTTGTTTCCACATTTTGTCTCTCATAGTTGAGGTATACCTATGATGACAATTACAGGCCTATCTCATCTTTTTAAGTGGGAGAACTTGCACAATTGGTGGCTGACTAAATACTTTTTTGACCCACTGTATATACTGTATCTCAGTATTCTTAAAGGCAGCCCTATATTAATCAAAATTCGATCCATGTGTGGGCTGGCTGGTTGTACAGAAGTCAATCTACCCATCTACTTCTGTACAACCAGCCCGTTGGGTTTTACCCAAACGATCGGTGCTGCCAGCTATAGCTGACAACACGACCAGTGTGTTCTGACAGCAGGGAGAGCTCCCGCAGTCAGAACACAATAACACAGTGGGAGTGATTCATCCACGGGTGTGTGGATGGGGGGGCGGATTATTTTTTTTTTCATTCAACCCACTGATTGAACAAGAAAAAGATTAATGTATGGCCAGCTTAAATATTATACAAGGACTCTTTTATGTCTTTTGTTGTGTAAAGCTAAGGCTACACAGCTCTTATTTATTCCAGGTGTCTTTTATCTGGTCATGTGACTATGGGGTCCTCTTGTTGCCTCTGGCATTAAGTTCTTAGTTCTTATTACTGCATAGACCAACTCTTGCATATTGAAGCATGTGTCACGTTCTATGCAGCAATACAATAAGCCCACGCCAGTGTTATGACATGACCTCAGGGGATCCATGACTCCCTGGTCTTACAGGATGTGGATTTATTTAGGTCTTCTGCTTTCAGGAACTACAGGTCCTTCTCAAAAAATTAGCATATTGTGATAAAGTTCATTATTTTCTGTAATGTACTGATAAACATTAGACTTTCATATATTTTAGATTCATTACACACAACTGAAGTAGTTCAAGCCTTTTCTTGTGTTAATATTGATGATTTTGGCATACAGCTCATGAAAACCCAAAAATCCTAACTCAAAAAATTAGCATATTTCATCCGACCAATAAAAGAAAAGTGTTTTTAATACAAAAAAAGTCAACCTTCAAATAATTATGTTCAGTTATGCACTCAATACTTGGTCGGGAATCCTTTTGCAGAAATGACTGCTTCAATGCGGCGTGGCATAGAAGCAACCAGCCTGTGGCACTGCTGAGGTGTTATGGAGGCCTAGGATGCTTCGATAGCGGCCTTAAGCTCATCCAGAGTGTTGGGTCTTGCGTCTCTCAACTTTCTCTTCCCAATATCCCACAGATTCTCTATGGGGTTCAGGTCAGGAGAGTTGGCAGGCCAATTGAGCACAGTAATACCATGGTCAGTAAACCATTTACCAGTGGTTTTGGCACTGTGAGCAGGTGCCAGGTCGTGCTGAAAAATTAAATCTTCATCTCCATAAAGCTTTTCAGCAGATGGAAGCATGAAGTGCTCCAAAATCTCCTGATAGCTAGCTGCATTGACCCTGCCCTTGATAAAACACAGTGGACCAACACCAGCAGCTGACATGGCACCCCAGACCATCACTGACTGTGGGTACTTGACACTGGACTTCAGGCATTTTGGCATTTCCCTCTCCCCAGTCTTCCTCCAGACTCTGGCACCTTGATTTCCGAATGACATGCAAAATTTGCTTTCATCCGAAAAAAGTACTTTGGACCACTGAGCAACAGTCCAGTGCTGCTTCTCTGTAGCCCAGGTCAGGCGCTTCTGCCGCTGTTTCTGGTTCAAAAGTGGCTAGACCTGGGGAATGCGGCACCTGTAGCCCATTTCCTGCAAACGTCTGTTCACGGTGGCTCTGGATGTTTCTACTCCAGACTCAGTCCACTGCTTCCGCAGGTCCTCCAAGGTCTGACGGTCCTTCTCCACAATCTTCTTCAGGGTCCGGTCACTTCTTCTCATTGTGCAGCGTTTTCTGCCACACTTTTTCCTTCCCACAGACTTCCCACTGAGGTGCCTTGATACAGCACTCTGGGAACAGCCTATTCGTTCAGAAATTTCTTTCTGTGTCTTACCCTCTTGCTTGAGGGTGTCAATGATGGCCTTCTGGACAGCAGTCAGGTCGGCAGTCTTACCCATGATTGCGGTTTTGAGTAATGAACCAGGCTGGGAGTTTTTAAAAGCCTCAGGAATCTTTTGCAGGTGTTTAGAGTTAATTAGTTGATTCAGATGATTAGGTTAATAGCTCGTTTAGAGAACCTTTTCATCATATGCAAATTTTTTGAGATAGGAATTTTGGGTTGTCATGAGCTGTATGCCAAAATCATCAATATTAAAACAAGAAAAGGCTTGAACTACTTCAGTTGTGTGTAATGAATCTAAAATATATGAAAGTCTAATGTTTATCAGTACATTACAGAAAATAATGAACTTTATCACAATATGCTAATTTTTTGAGAAGGACCTGTATATCGTTTTTTTTTGGGGGGGGGGTCTAATCTTCTTTTGCTGTGTGCACTAAAAATAAAAAAAAGATTATTCAGGCGGAGAAAAGGTTAACGGTTATATTTAGTTATTTGGTTTTATTTTAAAACAAGGCCTCACTTGTAATTAAAACCAGTGTAGTGGCAGATGGTTTTATTTAAGTGTCACTCAGCAGTGCTGGAGAGAAATCGCACTATAAGCGTCTTATTGGCTGCTATGTCAGTCTAGCAAACCCAAACACAGGCTGACTCCTGATTGGCTGACAGGGCCAGGCTGTCTTGTGATTGGCCTGTGGGTTTTAGCCTTGGAGCTCAGTTCAGCTAGGACCAGCAAGGAGAGTGGGGCACCCATGCAGGTGTGTGTGTGTGTGTGTGTACACAAATGCATTTAGTGTGTGTGAGCCTGTGCTCAGTGGCCACCAAGGGACTAATAAATGGAAAAAGTTGTGCTGATAAAGTACAAATTTAAATCCTGTGATAATGTGAAAACATTGCAAGTATAAATCCTTACGACCATACCATACAGTGCATGTAATAATCTAAAACAATATACTTGAAAATTTAAGACAATGTCTCTGAAGGTATAAATAGTGACTCCTAATGCCCCATACACACGATCGTTTTTCATGCCGTTAAAACTGCCATTTTTAAAAATGGCCCTGAAAAATGATCGTGTGTATGCTCCAGAGCATTTTTAACGACGTGAAAAATGGGCATTAAAAATTTCGGACATGCTCTCTTTTTTCACGTCGTTTTTCATGTCGTTTTTTTTAACGACGTGAAAAACGATAGTGTGTATGCTTTCACGAGGTGAAAAAAAAACGCGCATGCTCAGAAGCAACTATGAGACGGGAGCGCTCGTTTTGGTAAAGCTAATGTTGGAAATGGAGATGGCACATTCGTCACGGTGGAATTAATAGCATCGTTTTAATGCTGCGCATTCCGTTCTTCTTTTGATAATGCTTAAAAATTACCTTCTTTTGCTAATGACATTGAGAGTTTTATGCCAAACTTGTTTCTAAAGTAATTCCAAATTGCTCTAATGATTGTAAAATATTCTTTCTAAGCCGCACCTCCCTCCTAAATAATACAAATAATAATAAAATAATGTAAATATCCTTTTTTTTTATTATTATATTTTACTATTGTATTTTTAATTTTTGGGGCCTTGTTTTTTATTTTTTGGCTTAAATTATTCTTGTGTAAAGTTACCACACCAACCTTCAAAATGTGTCTCATTTGGCCTCAGGGAGGTTTGTGTCCCTTGATAATAACAATAATATTATTTGAGATGTCCCTGCCTGCTCCCTAGCAAGCTCTCTTTTGAAATACAAATCACATAGTCAAGTTTTTTAAGGCAAAAAAAAAAACCTTTATTTCGGAACATAACAAATTAAAGGGGAAGGCAGCACTGGAGAGCCTGCTTGCATTTGTGCATCCCTTTGACCCCACAACAACCATCCAAGATGTGAAAACCAAAATAGAGATTAGATCCCCAAAAAAAAGGAGCCCAATCTTGTCTTGAGCTCCCAGAGGTCAGGAGCCACAGCAGATAAGTCCTATATGTCCCCAGTCTGTGGTACTACAGCAGGCATTATTTTCTCCTCTTCCTTGTAGCCTTCTCTCCAGCCTTCTCTGCAGCCTTGGTTGGTTTCTTCCTTGGAGGCTGGGGATCAGGAGGAGAGGTTGTGGCAGGAGGAGTAGTAGGAGGAGGAGGAGGAGGAGGTGGAGGAGTAGGGACAACCTCCGTTATATCGCTGTACATGGTGAGTTCACCCAGCAAGCCCTTATTGATCACTTTTAAAAGCAGGGTCTCACTATACATCTTTTGCCGTAAGTCCATTTGCCCTAGTTTGTGGGCGAGGACTGCGGCAAATCCCTCATCAACAGAGGGTGCCTCTCTGAGGGCCGCTGTTGCCTCTCTGATGAAGGCCCTGGTTTCCTCCTCCACCTGCCTACCTCTCCTTGGCCCTTGTGGTTTAACTACCAGGGGAGGCATCTGGGCTCTTGTGCTGGGCCCAGCCTCCTCCTGGGTGCCACTGGGCCCTGCCTCCTCCTGATCCCCAACATCACCCTCTTCCTGGCTCTGCTCTGGCTGTAAAAAAAGAAAGGGACATTATTTATTTTGGCCCACCATCATTCACAGACATTGTTCACCTCTAGACATTGTTGAAATCAATGTCAAAAGTTATGTCATTTTCATTGATTCCGCATCCTGGTTTTGTTGCCTTGTCCACATAAAATTAGGCCACTACTGTATCTTGCTCTTAAAAAACTTTATTGGTAGAAGTTTACATACCTAACAATACTAACATCTATTTAAATTCTACAATTTTGTAAGATATAAATATAGATATCAATACTTTACCTGGCTCCATATATCCAAATCTGCCTCCTCAAGGACCTCATCTTGATCCTCAGAGGAAGCCAGAGCAGGGTTGCCAGGAAGGCTGGAGGACTGGCTGCAGGGAAGGCTGGAGGGTTGGCTACAAGGGAGGCTGGATTGACCTCTGGGGGGAAGGGTGGAGAGAGATTCCCGCACTTCCAGCTGGTCATCCAGAAAAGAAAGCTTGCTGTAGTACCACAGACTGGGTTTATAAACCTTATCTGCTGGTGCACCTGACCTCTGGGACCTCAGGACCATAGTCCTCTGGGTCCTGTATGTCCCTCTGATGGTCGCTATTTTGGTTTTCACATCTTGGAGAGTTGTTGTGGGTATCTTGGTTTGCACAAATGCAAGCAGGCTCTCCAGTGCTGCTTTCCTGGCGTCTTTATTTTTATTCCCGCCACTTTTTGTTTGCCATAGTATAGGTAGCTCTTGCCATTTGTCTATGAACTCCTCCATGAATTCCGGGTTTTTGAAAGTATTCATGATATCTGTAAAAGCGAGAAACAACAAAATATATATTTTTCAGGCAACATTCCTCAAATGTGCATTTTCTACATATTTTTTACGCACAAATCTCCTCGTCTGATGAACCTGAAATGCTTAAATTGTTAGGTACCTTCGTCAAGACGTTCGTTGCTAACTCCCTCTCCCGCCAAATGAACGTATTTTCGAGACATGGATCTTCACTTGATATACACTGCGCATGCGTGAAACTCTGCACGCTTTCCCCGCCCCTGACGTTCGATATTGCACTTTCCCCACCCCTTCTCGCTCGTCGTAGTGCTTAACAAAACATGACACAGGTGGCTGAGATTACCTCTACAGAGGAGGAAATTCCAGAGGAGCCCAAATCCAGATCCAGGAGATATAAGGCATCCAACATGTCATTCGAGGAAATGGTGGAGATGGTCGCCATTTTGAAGAGGGAGGATTATGATGCCAAGCATGGGCCGTATAAAAGGCCTAATCTGGTCAAGGCAAAAATTATGGGCAAAGTGGTCAAAAGTCTTCGCAAAAAATTCGGGGTGTGCAGAACGAAGGAACAGCTCCGAAAACGTTGGTCTGATCTGAAGTTGCGGGAGCCCGACCAATACAAAAGAATCAAGAAAGTTTTAGGAAAAAGTAAGTTATTTTTTAATATTTTCCATGGTACATATTATTTGCTTGTATTCTGTCGTGTATTTTTGACTTTGATATAGTACAGTGAAAGATACCATCTTTCAGGTTCGTCCGCACAGTAAACGGACGTATTAAACCTCTTTCTCTGTACAGTTCCTCAAACGATGTTTTAGGATCATCCAGTGTGAACACCCATGTATTTTATTTTATTTGGGGGAGCAAATTTTGTAATCACTTATTTTTTCGGTGCTAATCCAAAGGACATTTGTTCGTTTGAAAAAAGGATATGCATGGTAATGTTAAGGGAGTGAATGCTCAGCAGCTGATGAAACATCTGAACGCAGTAGTACAAGTGTGGGCCTAAAGCCAAAAAGCTATAGGGTGTCACACACAGGTGATCCTGTGTAGATACTTTGGGGTGTTACAATGTGTCAAATTTGTGTTTAAAAAGTATATGCTATGGTTTTGGCTATGTATCCAATCATGTGTTCCTGTTGGCACTGGGGGTCCATTTTAAAATGGAGCAGGCTTCAAAAGAATGTTTACAAAGTATTTTATCATGTTTAGTTTTTTTGAAAAATTGAGTCGCTACTAATGAAACTATACCTTTTATTTCAATCTCCCTAGGGATTCCAATAGCTACCTCAGATGAGCCGATAATTGCAACACCTACAACAATACCCCCAGAACCCCAGGATGGAGAGGAACGTGATGTTGTGGAAGTGGAAAGTGGCACCACAACAGGTCAGAGAGAAACCAGACACATGCATGTTAAATAGATGTAGGCCTACATATTCTATCCTACATTTTTCTTTTTACATTTAGGTGCAGTTCTGGCCGAAGACCCCAAAAAGTTGACACATCACAGTGCCCAGATCCTGATCCAATACCTCATGGTCTGCTGTCGTGACCTCGAAAAAATTAAGGGAGACTTGATAGAGATCAGGGCAAATACCAAGCGGGTGGAGGAAAGGCTCCAAAATATCATGGCTGTGCTTGGCCGTGTCTAATGTTTTTACACCAAAGAACGTTTAAATTGCTGAGTTTTGGAAGGTTTTTTGTTGTTTTACCCTTTAATGACTAGCACATGTTTAGCTTTTTCACAATTTTTTAGAATATAGTTTGTTTATGCATGGCTGGTCATGCGTTTTAATACCTCAAAAATTAAGGGAACATCCACATTTCAAAGGAAGTTTACCACCAAAAAAAGAAATAAAGGTATTTTTACATTCCAAATAATTGTGGCTTCATTATGTAAATGTGGTGCTGAGTGAACTAATCAATGTTTTGTGTTTACACTGACAATGAAGGCTAATTAAGAATGATAAATACACATGGCAATACAAGTGCACTAGGTAAACCTACATGAAACATAAAACATTATAAAATGAAAACACCAAACCAATCTTTACTCCATAAAATAATTTATTTTTTTGAAAACAAAATTTTAAAAATGTTCTGGCATTTCAATGGCCCCCCTACCCATAAAATATTCCACATATTGGTTACGGACCTCACGTCCGGTTGGGGGGGCCAAGCCAGGACGGCCAGGTTCCAGGGCCACTCAAGTTTCTTGATTGAGTAAAGAGGCCTCAGGCCCACTCAAAGCTATATAACTGGTGGAATGCACCCGTAGGAAATTATGAAGCACACAGCAAGTCATTACCACATGGTTCCATTTGTATGGGGCAAGGTGGATGGAGGTCAGGAAGAGGCGAAATCGGCTGGCCATGATGCCAAAGGCATTTTCCACCACCCTTCTGGCTCTGGCCAGCCGATAATTGAACACCCTCCTCTCAGGGGTGAGGGTGTGTTGCGGGAATGGCCTCATCAAATGGGGTCCCAGGCCAAACGCCTCATCCGCAACAAACACAAAAGGTAGTCCCTCCACATTCTGCTCCGCTGGTGGCAAGGCCAGCAGATCCAAAAGGAGCCGTTCCCCAAACTCCGTCTGGGCAAATACTCCTCCATCAGACATCCTGCCATTCTTGCCAACGTCCACATAGAGGAACTCGTAGGTGGCCGACACCACTGCCATCATCACGATGCTGTGGAACCCCTTATAGTTATAATAAAAGGATCCTGAATGGGGTGGTGGGACGACCCGAACATGTTTGCCGTCGATGGCTCCTCCACAGTTCGGAAAGTTCCATCGCTGGGCAAACTCGGAAGCCACATTCTGCCATTCATGTGGCAAAGAAGGGAACTGTGGAATTAAAGAAAGAATAAATTAATACTTTGAGCCAGAAACATTGAAAGCTGATTTCATAAAAACATTCATGTCCAACATTGGTAGAAACTGTAAAAAAAAAAAAAGATTAGTAAGCAACAACAAACCTAAAAAAAACAATACATAAAAATTGGGGGGGGGGGTGAAGATGAGTTGGGAATATCACAAATGAAGGCTGTAGCACTCTGTATGAAGTTAAAAAAAAAGGAACATTCCTAGGCAGTCTTTAGGTTGCGTTTTGGGTAAAGCACTATGATGGAACATAGAATAAAATACATGGAAATGACTAGGCAAGGTAGGTATGGCCCCAGGATAGCATGCTGGAGAGGTTAGGTAAGCCAAATTTACAGGTAGGCCTCAAACCCAAAAATTTTACTATTAAAACATGGGGAGAAAGGGGACATCCCCTGCAGCTAAGAATCATGTGAATTAGGGACTGCTAATAAAGCAAAATAAAAAGTATCCAAAACAAAAATACATACAATGTGAAGTTTTTAAGAATAACACTTACCTTAATATAGTCCTCCTGCAAAACTTGAAGGATGGCAGAACAAGTCTCTGGTATAATGATCCCCAGAGCCTGGGGGGATATGCCTGTGGAGAACTTAGGGTCCTGCAGGCTTCTCCCAGTCGCCAGGTATCGCAGCGTGGCGATGAGCCTCTGCTCAGCACTGATGGCTTCCCGCATAACGGTGTCCAGCCTGGTAATATAGGGGGACACCAAAGCCAACAGATGCTGAAATACGGGGTCAGACATCTTGAGAAAATTCCTGAAATCATCAGGATTATTCTCCCTGATCTCCCACAACAAAGGCATGTGACAGAATTGGTGCCGCTGGATCAACCAATTCTTGGTCCATGAACTCCTCCTGACCCTGCTCATGGCATGGAGTCGGGATACAGCATGAACCCCTGCATCAACTACAGCACGAACTCTACGACGAGTACGTAGCCGCAACATGGCTAGATAACGGTCGGCTGAACAGAACGAACTAGAAGAACGCACAGAAGAACAGCAAGGCCTATGAAGAACAAGCTGAAAAACACGAACGAGCAGAGCAGACCGCACTGAATAAACAGATACGAACTGACTACAAGCAGTGCAAAACAGATACGAACCCACAGGCACAAACTGAACTCCCGAAAATGATCTTCAAAGCACGAAGACTGAAAAGCGCGAATCGTCTCTCACCAAACTTTTACTAACACGCGGTAACACGGAATTAGCAAAAGCGTCCCAAAGGGTGGCGTCATTAGAATGGAACTTCCCCTTTATAGTGCCGTCGTACGTGTTGTAAGTCACTGCGCTTTGCTTCATCGTTTTTTAAAATGATCGTGTGTACGCAAGACAGGCTTGAGAGGAAACAGGAAAAAAACGACGTGAAAAACGGCAAGAAAAAAAATGGCAAGAAAATCGATCGTGTGTACGCGGCATAAGAGCAATGTCTATACACAGTGATAAGTAGGGTCAAATTCTAAGACGGTATAAATCTGAGAACCATGGGGGAATATTCAAAGTTTCCACCGCCACCCAAGGGAAAAAGGGATGAGACTCTTTGTGGAAACTCTTACCGGAAGGAGTGGACCTCCTATTGTAGCGAGGTCACCTGCCCCTGCAGATATAGGCCTCTGCGGAGTCTGAAATGGATTTGAGTTGTTTAGTGTAGTGGGCTCCGAGCCTCCTCCTCATTCAATGGCCACTGTCCGTCAACCTTATTCCCAAGTACCATCTTCCAAGTGAGAGTGAAGCATACAAAAAGACAAAAGGCTCCAATAGTGTGTTATCATTTTCAAACTTATTTATTATAAAAAAAGTTCCAGTTGGATGTACAAAAACATCATAAAAACACATTTGCTGGCAATAAACATTTCAAATTCAAGCGAACGCCCGTACTTCCGGGGTCTCGTGAGGTGTGATGACGTCAATGTGTAGCTCTGCCGACATGTTTCGTCATACGTGACGTCTTCCTGGGGCACCAAGGGACTGCCAGAAATCCCAAGACCTACTGATGTTGAGAAGCCTTTTGGCTACATACTTTACTTAAACCTTCCTGGTTGTTGGCTGTCCACTTTAGGACACAGTTGTTTGGAGTACAAATCTTCTTTTCCACGTTATAGCATTCCAATACGGCCTTCTAAGGACCCCAACGCCAACAGGATTTCAATAAGTGTAACCCTGGCCAGTGATATAGACAGAACATGTGTTACTTAAGCCTTGCTCTTATCTTTTCATTTGTTTATTTCAGCAATTGTTTCAGCCTGTGTTTGTTGGTTTCATTTTTCAGATATGAGATTGTATTTCCTGTTTGATTAGCCACTTTCATTTGCAGGGCTATAGCTTTCAATAAAGTTCATTTGAAGCAGTTGTGGTGTTCTTTTTGGGTCCGGGTACAGCGGTGGGTCAGAGGGACCCAGTATATTCAGTTGCTTACCTGGGGTACACCAGAGTACTTTATTCTCATAAGATGCACATTATTATAGGCACCCAGAGGTGTCTGTACCCTTTGTTACTTTTTGGAGTGCCATGGAGCCCCCTTAAAGAGACCCTGTTTCTCATCCATTCATTTCATTGAAAATCCTCCTACTAGATGACATGTGCATTACATATATTTTATCATATTATCATCCCTGCAAAAACCTCCCTTGTATAGACATCCAAAATCCCAGAGACTGCTGCTGGGTTTTGCCATTTTGGTAGTAGAACAGTAGTAGAAGCAGACACAGAGCTTTTGCCCAAGTGACACTTTATAGTATTTTCCTCCTTTAGATACTACATAGAAGATTATGTAGAAAGGGGAAAGGATGGGTTAAGGAGCTGGGCCAGCAAAAACAGTAATTATACACTCCGAAAAAGGATGTGATGTGCAAGTAGGGAGGAGGCTGTACTAGGGATTGACTCTTCCTGGAGTAGCTACATTTTCTATCAAGTTTAAATGCACATTGCAAGTGAACACACAATTATTCATGGAAAGGAAATACACTACAAGTAAGCATTTAAAGTACTAGAATTTTGTGTTCATATTCTAAGTTGGTGACAGGGACTCCTTAGCCTAGGACTCACTAATATGCAAATATTGCCTTCCAATAAGATGTTGGCACTTGTCTCCAAGCCAGCTTCTGGTTGAAAGGGTATCTCAGGAGAAAGAAAAAATGCTCCTTTTCAGTAGGGTTGCTCACATACCACAAGGGTTAAATACTCACTTTTTTTTACCTACTGAATACTCTGCTCCTCCTACACCCAGTGCTCTCCTCTACTCCTCTATAGTGATGAGCCGAACACCCCCGGGTTCGGTTCGCACCAGAACCCGCGAACGGACCGAAAGTTCGTACGAACATTAGAACCCTATTAAATACAATGGATGCGAACGTTCGAATTCTAAAGTGCTAATTATAACAACTATTATGCATGTTATTGTCCTAAAAAGGGTTTGGGAACCCGGGTTGTGCACCAGGGGACATGTATCAATGCAAAAAGAAGTTTTAAAAACGGTCGTTTTTCGGGAGCAGTCATTTTAATGATGCATAAAGTGAAAAAAAAAAGTCAAATATTCCTTTAAATATCGTACCTGGGGGGTGTCTAAAGTATGCCTGTGAAGTGCCACGTGTTTCCCGTGTTTAGAACTGTCCCTGCACAAAATGACACTTCTAAAGGGAAAAAAAGCCATTTAAAACTGCTTGCGGCTTTAATGTAATGTCTGGTCCCGGTAATATGGATGAAAATCTTTAAGAAAAATGGCATAGCTACCCCATGACCCCCCCCCCCCCCTACCCCAGCCCATTACCAGCCCCTTTGGGTCTTGTATGGATATTAAGGGGAACCCCGCACATAAAATAAAAAAGGCCCTATATACTCTGAACAGCCGTATACAGGCGGTGCATACAAGACAGGGACTGTAGGTTTGTTCTTATGTAGAATCTGTTTGTAATTTTGAACAGGTACATTGTTGAAGTGTAGCTCCAGCCCAAAAATCTATTTTTAAACTTTTTGGAAAACATAGGTAAGGGTTATCACCCCTGTAACATTTGTTTTGCTGTCTGTGCCCCTGTTCAGAACATTTCACCTCACTTTCCGTCCCAATGACAACTGTTTTTGAAATGTGGTGTTTTTCTTGAAACAAGGATTGCTGATAAAGCATCAGTACAGAGGAGACACCTTTCTCCCATATTTATTCTTACAGGAGAGAATTTTCCTTCCTAGTGGTAGATTTCCTCTCACTTCCTGTTGTCTTCTTGCGTTTGCAAGTAGGAGTCGTTTGTAAGTTGGATGTTTGAAAGTAGGGACCTGCCGTATATACTCTGCAGAAATAGGCCCCTTAGTTGTTGGTGTTGGCACAACACTGTAAGCACTCACAGTTACTCTTGGTTGGTGCTGGAACGCCCTGCTGTCAACTATTATATCAGGAATTTTAATTACATATAATTGTTGAACAGTGGTAGTAAAAATTGGGCCTTTGATGGTGGTGCTGGTGCCACAACACTGTAAGCCCTGACAGTTACTCTTGGTGGGTGCAGCAATGGGCCCTGCTGTGAATTATTAGATCAAGAATTGTAATTGCATGCCCCTGTTGAACAGGGGCTGAAAAATTGGGCCTTTCGTGGTGGTGGTGGTGGTGGTGGTGTTGCCACAACACTGTAAGCCCTCAGAGTTACTCTTGGTGGGTGCAGCAATGGGCCCTGCTGTGAATTATTAGATCAAGAATTGTAATTACATGCCCCTTTTGAACAGGGGCTGAAAAATTGGGCCTTTCGTGGTGGTGGTGGTGGTGGTGGTGTTGCCACAACACTGTAAGCCCTCAGAGTTACTCTTGGTGGGTGCAGGAATGGGCCCTGCTGTGAATTATTAGATCAAGAATTGTAATTACATGCCCCTTTTGAACAGGGGCTGAAAAATTGGGCCTTTCGTGGTGGTGGTGGTGGTGGCGTTGCCACAACACTGTAAGCCCTCAGAGTTACTCTTGGTGGGTGCAGCAATGGGCCCTGCTGTGAATTATTAGATCAAGAATTGTAATTGCATGCCCCTGTTGAACAGGGGCTGAAAAATTGGGCCTTTCGTGGTGGTGGTGGTGGTGGTGGTGTTGCCACAACACTGTAAGCCCTCAGAGTTACTCTTGGTGGGTGCAGCAATGGGCCCTGCTGTGAATTATTAGATCAAGAATTGTAATTACATGCCCCTTTTGAACAGGGGCTGAAAAATTGGGCCTTTCGTGGTGGTGGTGGTGGTGGCGTTGCCACAACACTGTAAGCCCTCAGAGTTACTCTTGGTGGGTGCAGCAATGGGCCCTGCTGTGAATTATTAGATCAAGAATTGTAATTGCATGCCCCTGTTGAACAGGGGCTGAAAAATTGGGCCTTAGGCACTGGTGGCACAACACTACAACCCCTCACAGATACTGTACTTGGAGCACAGCAATGAGCCCTGTTGCAAAGTATTGCTTCAAAAATTGTAATGACACGCCCCTGTTAAACAGGGGCTGAAAAATTGGGCCTTAGGCACTGGTGCCACAACACTCCAACCCCTCACAGATACTGTACTTGGAGCACAGCAATGAGCCCTATGGCAAATTATTGCTAAAAAAATTGTAATTACACGCCCCTGTAAAACAGGGGCTGAAAAATTGGGCCTTAGCCACTGGTGGCGGCACCCATAAACAAAAATGATCTTCCAAGCTATCATCATCAATCGTATCATTGAGGACTCGGAGGAGGAGGATAGCCAGTCAACATAACAGCACAGGCACTCAGCATCAGCATCAGTCTTGAAGGGATGTGACATGTTAAAATCAATTAGTCTGTTATATCAGCATCAGGTGTGTGGTAGCTGGTGGTGATCCAAGACTGGTTCATCTTGATGAAAGTCAGTCGATCAACCGAGTCGGTGGACAGGCGCACCCTGTGATCCGTGACAAATCCTCCAGCAGCACTGAATGTGCGTTCCGAAAGAACGCTGGATGCAGGACAGGCCAGTAGCTCAATTGCATACTGTGCAAGCTCTGGCCAGTGATCCATCCTCAAGACCCAGTAAGCCAGAGGATTTTCGGTGGGGAAGGTGTCCAAGTCTGACCTTGCCCCTAGATATTCCTGCACCATGTTTATCAGACGCTGGCGATGGTTGCTGGAACCGATCATACTTTGGGGCTGCGGACTAAAGAATTGTCTGAACGCATCGGTCAGACGGCCACCTTCCCCACCGCTCCTTCTTTGACTGGCCGAAGCCTCAGCAACTCGTTGTCCAGGACCAGGAGTTTGTAACCTCCCAGTCTCTGGGAACGCGTTGCACAGACCTTTCTGCAAGGCCTCCCGGAGTTGTCTCATCCTCTGCTCCCTCTGCGACGGTAACATAAGGTCCGCAACCTTACCCTTGTACCGTGGATCAAGGAGAGTGGCCAGCCAGTAATGGTCCCTCTCCTTGATCCGAAGAATACGAGGATCCTTCCGCAGACTTTGCAGGATCAGGGAGGCCATGCAGCGTAGGTTTGCTGAGGCATTCGCTCCGGAGTCCTCTGGGTCACTAAGGACGACATGATCCGCAGCCACCTCCTCCCAGCCACGTACAAGTCCACTGGTTTCTTGGGACTGTAAATCATCCCTAAAAGACTGCTGCTGATGATGCTGAGTGCCAGCCTCCACCTCCATGCTGACACAATCCTCCTCCTCCTCCTCCTCCTCCTCCTCTTCTTGTGCGATGGGTGGGACAGAAGGAACACTGTCTGGGTAAAGGGGGCCTTGAGAGGCAAGGAAGTCCTCCTCTTCCTGCCTCTGTTCTGCCTCAAGTGCCCTGTCCATTATTCCACGCAGCGTGTGCTCCAACAGGTGGACAAGAGGTACAGTGTCACTGATGCATGCACTGTCACTGCTCACCATCCTCGTGGCCTCCTCAAATGGTGCCAGGACAGTGCATGCATCCCTGATGATGCCCCACTGGCGTGGAGAAAAAAAACCAAGCTCCCCTGACCCTGTCCTGGTGCCGTAGTCGCACAGGTACTCATTGATGGCCCTCTGCTGCGTGTGCAGCCGCTGCAGCATGGCCAACGTTGAGTTCCACCTGGTGGGCATGTCACATATAAGGCGGTTCTTGGGCAGGTTCAACTCCTTTTGCAGCTCAGCCAGGCGAGCACTGGCATTATAAGATCTGCGGAAATGCACACAGACTTTCCTGGCCTGCCTCAGGACATCCTGTAAGCCCGGGTACCTGCCCAAGAACCGCTGCACCACCAGGTTAAGGACGTGAGCCACACAGGGCACATGGGTCAGTTGTCCCTGTCGGAGGGCGGAGAGGAGGTTGGTGCCATTGTCGCAAACCACCATTCCTGGCTTAAGCTGGCGTGGCGTCAACCACCTCTCGGCCTGGCCCTGCAGAGCAGACAGGACCTCTGCCCCAGTGTGGCTTCTGTCCCCCAAACACACCAGCGCAAGCACGGCATGGCATCTTTTTGCCTGCGTACTTGCGTAGCCCCTTGAACGCCTACGGAGCACCGCTGGTTCCGAGGACAAACCACAGGAAGAGGCCATGGAGGAAGAAGAAGAGGAGGGGGTGGAGGAGAGAGGTGTGTCACAACCAGTAGTAGCATTTTGGAGGCGTGGCGGTGGAACAACCTCCAACACTACTGCACCTTGTCCTGCATCCTTCCCAGCTGCCAAAAGAGTGACCCAATGGGCCGTGAAAGAAAGGTAACGTCCCTGTCCATGCCTGCTGGACCATGAGTCAGCGGTAATATGCACCTTACCGCTGACCGCCCTGTCCAGCGAGGCCAAGACATTGCCTTCCACATGCCGGTAGAGAGCCGGAATAGCCTTCCGTGAGAAAAAGTGGCGTTTGGGAACCTGCCACTGAGGAACCGCACATTGCACAAACTCACGGAAGGGGGCCGAGTCTACCAACTGAAAAGGCAGCAGTTGAAGCGCTAGCAATTTAGCCAAGCTAGCATTCAACCGCTGGGCATGTGGATGGCTGGGAGTGAACTTCTTTCGACGGTCCAGCAGCTGGGGCAGGGAAATTTGCCTGCTAGAATCGGACGTCGGTGTACTGCTAGCAGAGTGGCCGCAAGTACTTGGCTGTGACACACCTAATTCTACACCTTCATTCCTCTCAGTGCATGTTTCAGAGAGGACTGAAGTTATAGTGGGGTTGGAGATCCCAGCTGATGCGGTGCAAGGAGAGGTCCGCTTTGTTCTTTGGTGTGGGTCTTTGAGGTAGGCTTGCCAACGAGCTGCATGGCAGGTCAACATATGTCTGGTCAGGCATGTGGTACCCAAGCGGCTGATGTTTTGGCCACGCGATATACGCTTGAGACATATGTTGCAAACAGCAGCTGTGCGATCTGATGCACTAGCCTCAAAAAAGGCCCACACCAAAGAACTTTTTGAATGACGGGCAGAGGCAGCGCCCTGCACAGGCGGAGCTCTGCGGTGTGATTCCGTCTGTGTACTGCCCTTACGCTGGCCACCAAAGGGCATCCTGCCTCGTTGGAGATGTGCCTCCTCCTCATCCTCCTCCTCCTCCTCTCTCCTATTAGGCACCCACGTGGAGTCAGTGACCTCATCATCACCTCCCTCCTCATCACTGGAGCCAGTCTGGCAGTATGCTGCAGCTGCTGGAACATGACTGCCAGATTGGTGTCCTTCTTGAGCATCCCCTCTGTCTGCTCTCACGCTACTGCCTTCCTCTAGCTGGGTTTCATCATCAGACCCTTCGAAACGCTGGGCATCCTCCTGGAGCATGTACCCAACACTGTGCTCAAACAGTTCGGGGGACTCCTCAGGAGGAGGACATGGTGGGTCTAGGGAAGGAGTGACTGATGATGAGTCTGACATTGATACCAGGGAAGAGGACGCTTTGGCAGCTGCTTTTCCAGTACCCTGAGCCTGGGTGAGAGAGGATGAGGAGGAGGAGGAGGGCTTGGTCATCCACTCTACCAAGTCTTCGGCATGATGTGGCTCAACATGTCCAGCTGCCGAAAAGAAGGACAAGCGTGTCCCATGGCCATGTGCTGATGACAATGCACCGCGTCCACGACCAGCACTGTTGCCCCCAGACACAGAGCCTGCTTGCCCTCTTTTATTGCCTCCTGACTGTCTGCCTCTCCTTGTTTGCCTTCCAGACATTCTAATAGATGGCCTGCAGGGAGATGGGAAAAAAGCAATAAGGGCTACCTTCAGGTGTCCTTCTCTGTCCCTTTACTTAAGGATTTGTAAATATGGTTGAGGATGATTGCTTTTGCACAGAATAGCACAACGACAATTTCCCTGACTGTCCAAAAAAACAAGGATTTCAAAGATGGTTGATGAGGAATGCTTTAGCACACTATAGCACAAGGAGAATTCCCTCACTGTCCTTCCCTGTCCCTAGAAACAAGGATTCGCACAGTAAAAGACACTGACACTCTCCCTACCTATAGTTTTCTGTCCCTAGAAAAAATGTTTTTTTAAAGCACACTATAGCACAAGGAGAATTTCACTCACTTTCCTTCTTTGTCCCTAGAAACAAGGATTATCACAGTGAAAGAAACTGACACTCTTCCTTCCTATAGTTTTCTGTCCCTAGAAAAAATGTTTTTTTAAAGCACACTATAGCACAAGGAGAATTCCCTCACTGTCCTTCCCTGTCCCTAGAAACAAGGATTCGCACAGTAAAACACACTGACACTCTCCCTACCTATAGTTTTCTGTCCCTAGAAAAAATGTTTTTTTAAAGCACACTATAGCACAAGGAGAATTCCCTCACTGTCCTTCCCTGTCCCTAGAAACAAGGATTCGCACAGTAAAAGACACTGACACTCTCCCTACCTATAGTTTTCTGTCCCTAGAAAAAATGTTTTTTTAAAGCACACTATAGCACAAGGAGAATTTCACTCACTTTCCTTCTTTGCCCCTAGAAACAAGGATTATCACAGTGAAAGAAACTGACACTCTCCCTACCTATAGTTTTCTGTCCCTAGAAAAAATGTTTTTTTAAAGCACACTATAGCACAAGGAGAATTCCCTCACTGTCCTTCCCTGTCCCTAGAAACAAGGATTCGCACAGTAAAACACACTGACACTCTCCCTACCTATAGTTTTCTGTCCCTAGAAAAAATGTTTTTTTAAAGCACACTATAGCACAAGGAGAATTCCCTCACTGTCCTTCCCTGTCCCTAGAAACAAGGATTCGCACAGTAAAAGACACTGACACTCTCCCTACCTATAGTTTTCTGTCCCTAGAAAAAATGTTTTTTTTAAAGCACACTATAGCACAAGGAGAATTTCACTCACTTTCCTTCTTTGTCCCTAGAAACAAGGATTATCACAGTGAAAGAAACTGACACTCTTCCTTCCTATAGTTTTCTGTCCCTAGAAAAAATGTTTTTTTAAAGCACACTATAGCACAAGGAGAATTCCCTCACTGTCCTTCCCTGTCCCTAGAAACAAGGATTCGCACAGTAAAACACACTGACACTCTCCCTACCTATAGTTTTCTGTCCCTAGAAAAAATGTTTTTTTAAAGCACACTATAGCACAAGGAGAATTCCCTCACTGTCCTTCCCTGTCCCTAGAAACAAGGATTCACACAGTAAAACACACTGACACTCTCCCTACCTATAGTTTTCTGTCCCTAGAAAAAATGTTTTTTTAAAGCACACTATAGCACAAGGAGAATTCCCTCACTGTCCTTCCCTGTCCCTAGAAACAAGGATTCGCACAGTAAAACACACTGACACTCTCCCTACCTATAGTTTTCTGTCCCTAGAAAAAATGTTTTTTTAAAGCACACTATAGCACAAGGAGAATTCCCTCACTGTCCTTCCCTGTCCCTAGAAACAAGGATTCGCACAGTAAAACACACTGACACTCTCCCTACCTATAGTTTTCTGTCCCTAGAAAAAATGTTTTTTAAAGCACACTATAGCACAAGGAGAATTTCACTCACTTTCCTTCTTTGTCCCTAGAAACAAGGATTATCACAGTGAAAGAAACTGACACTCTCCCTACCTATAGTTTTCTGTCCCTAGAAAAAATGCTTTTTTAAAGCACACTATAGCACAAGGAGAATTCCCTCACTGTCCTTCCCTGTCCCTAGAAACAAGGATTCGCACAGTAAAACACACTGACACTCTCCCTACCTATAGTTTTCTGTCCCTAGAAAAAATGTTTTTTTAAAGCACACTATAGCACAAGGAGAATTCCCTCACTGTCCTTCCCTGTCCCTAGAAACAAGGATTCGCACAGTAAAACACACTGACACTCTCCCTACCTATAGTTTTCTGTCCCTAGAAAAAATGTTTTTTTAAAGCACACTATAGCACAAGGAGAATTCCCTCACTGTCCTTCCCTGTCCCTAGAAACAAGGATTCGCACAGTAAAACACACTGACACTCTCCCTACCTATAGTTTTCTGTCCCTAGAAAAAATGTTTTTTAAAGCACACTATAGCACAAGGAGAATTTCACTCACTTTCCTTCTTTGTCCCTAGAAACAAGGATTATCACAGTGAAAGAAACTGACACTCTTCCTTCCTATAGTTTTCTGTCCCTAGAAAAAATGTTTTTTTAAAGCACACTATAGCACAAGGAGAATTCCCTCACTGTCCTTCCCTGTCCCTAGAAACAAGGATTCGCACAGTAAAACACACTGACACTCTCCCTACCTATAGTTTTCTGTCCCTAGAATTTTTTTTTTTAAAGCACACTATAGCACAAGGAGAATTTCACTCACTTTCCTTCTTTGTCCCTAGAAACAAGGATTATCACAGTGAAAGAAACTGACACTCTTCCTTCCTATAGTTTTCTGTCCCTAGAAAAAATGTTTTTTTAAAGCACACTATAGCACAAGGAGAATTCCCTCACTGTCCTTCCCTGTCCCTAGAAACAAGGATTCGCACAGTAAAACACACTGACACTCTCCCTACCTATAGTTTTCTGTCCCTAGAAAAAATGTTTTTTAAAGCACACTATAGCACAAGGAGAATTTCACTCACTTTCCTTCTTTGTCCCTAGAAACAAGGATTATCACAGTGAAAGAAACTGACACTCTCCCTACCTATAGTTTTCTGTCCCTAGAAAAAATGTTTTTTTAAAGCACACTATAGCACAAGGAGAATTCCCTCACTGTCCTTCCCTGTCCCTAGAAACAAGGATTCGCACAGTAAAACACACTGACACTCTCCCTACCTATAGTTTTCTGTCCCTAGAAAAAATGTTTTTTTAAAGCACACTATAGCACAAGGAGAATTCCCTCACTGTCCTTCCCTGTCCCTAGAAACAAGGATTCGCACAGTAAAACACACTGACACTCTCCCTACCTATAGTTTTCTGTCCCTAGAAAAAATGTTTTTTTAAAGCACACTATAGCACAAGGAGAATTCCCTCACTGTCCTTCCCTGTCCCTAGAAACAAGGATTCGCACAGTAAAACACACTGACACTCTCCCTACCTATAGTTTTCTGTCCCTAGAAAAAATGTTTTTTAAAGCACACTATAGCACAAGGAGAATTTCACTCACTTTCCTTCTTTGTCCCTAGAAACAAGGATTATCACAGTGAAAGAAACTGACACTCTTCCTTCCTATAGTTTTCTGTCCCTAGAAAAAATGTTTTTTTAAAGCACACTATAGTACAAGGAGAATTCCCTCACTGTCCTTCCCTGTCCCTAGAAACAAGGATTCGCACAGTAAAACACACTGACACTCTCCCTACCTATAGTTTTCTGTCCCTAGAAATTTTTTTTTTTAAAGCACACTATAGCACAAGGAGAATTTCACTCACTTTCCTTCTTTGTCCCTAGAAACAAGGATTATCACAGTGAAAGAAACTGACACTCTTCCTTCCTATAGTTTTCTGTCCCTAGAAAAAATGTTTTTTTAAAGCACACTATAGCACAAGGAGAATTCCCTCACTGTCCTTCCCTGTCCCTAGAAACAAGGATTCGCACAGTAAAACACACTGACACTCTCCCTACCTATAGTTTTCTGTCCCTAGAAAAAATGTTTTTTTAAAGCACACTATAGCACAAGGAGAATTCCCTCACTGTCCTTCCCTGTCCCTAGAAACAAGGATTCACACAGTAAAACACACTGACACTCTCCCTACCTATAGTTTTCTGTCCCTAGAAAAAATGTTTTTTTAAAGCACACTATAGCACAAGGAGAATTCCCTCACTGTCCTTCCCTGTCCCTAGAAACAAGGATTCGCACAGTAAAACACACTGACACTCTCCCTACCTATAGTTTTCTGTCCCTAGAAAAAATGTTTTTTTAAAGCACACTATAGCACAAGGAGAATTCCCTCACTGTCCTTCCCTGTCCCTAGAAACAAGGATTCGCACAGTAAAACACACTGACACTCTCCCTACCTATAGTTTTCTGTCCCTAGAAAAAATGTTTTTTAAAGCACACTATAGCACAAGGAGAATTTCACTCACTTTCCTTCTTTGTCCCTAGAAACAAGGATTATCACAGTGAAAGAAACTGACACTCTCCCTACCTATAGTTTTCTGTCCCTAGAAAAAATGTTTTTTTAAAGCACACTATAGCACAAGGAGAATTCCCTCACTGTCCTTCCCTGTCCCTAGAAACAAGGATTCGCACAGTAAAACACACTGACACTCTCCCTACCTATAGTTTTCTGTCCCTAGAAAAAATGTTTTTTTAAAGCACACTATAGCACAAGGAGAATTCCCTCACTGTCCTTCCCTGTCCCTAGAAACAAGGATTCGCACAGTAAAACACACTGACACTCTCCCTACCTATAGTTTTCTGTCCCTAGAAAAAATGTTTTTTAAAGCACACTATAGCACAAGGAGAATTTCACTCACTTTCCTTCTTTGTCCCTAGAAACAAGGATTATCACAGTGAAAGAAACTGACACTCTTCCTTCCTATAGTTTTCTGTCCCTAGAAAAAATGTTTTTTTAAAGCACACTATAGCACAAGGAGAATTCCCTCACTGTCCTTCCCTGTCCCTAGAAACAAGGATTCGCACAGTAAAACACACTGACACTCTCCCTACCTATAGTTTTCTGTCCCTAGAATTTTTTTTTTTAAAGCACACTATAGCACAAGGAGAATTTCACTCACTTTCCTTCTTTGTCCCTAGAAACAAGGATTATCACAGTGAAAGAAACTGACACTCTTCCTTCCTATAGTTTTCTGTCCCTAGAAAAAATGTTTTTTTAAAGCACACTATAGCACAAGGAGAATTCCCTCACTGTCCTTCCCTGTCCCTAGAAACAAGGATTCGCACAGTAAAACACACTGACACTCTCCCTACCTATAGTTTTCTGTCCCTAGAAAAAATGTTTTTTAAAGCACACTATAGCACAAGGAGAATTTCACTCACTTTCCTTCTTTGTCCCTAGAAACAAGGATTATCACAGTGAAAGAAACTGACACTCTCCCTACCTATAGTTTTCTGTCCCTAGAAAAAATGTTTTTTTAAAGCACACTATAGCACAAGGAGAATTCCCTCACTGTCCTTCCCTGTCCCTAGAAACAAGGATTCGCACAGTAAAACACACTGACACTCTCCCTACCTATAGTTTTCTGTCCCTAGAAAAAATGTTTTTTTAAAGCACACTATAGCACAAGGAGAATTCCCTCACTGTCCTTCCCTGTCCCTAGAAACAAGGATTCGCACAGTAAAACACACTGACACTCTCCCTACCTATAGTTTTCTGTCCCTAGAAAAAATGTTTTTTTAAAGCACACTATAGCACAAGGAGAATTCCCTCACTGTCCTTCCCTGTCCCTAGAAACAAGGATTCGCACAGTAAAACACACTGACACTCTCCCTACCTATAGTTTTCTGTCCCTAGAAAAAATGTTTTTTAAAGCACACTATAGCACAAGGAGAATTTCACTCACTTTCCTTCTTTGTCCCTAGAAACAAGGATTATCACAGTGAAAGAAACTGACACTCTTCCTTCCTATAGTTTTCTGTCCCTAGAAAAAATGTTTTTTTAAAGCACACTATAGTACAAGGAGAATTCCCTCACTGTCCTTCCCTGTCCCTAGAAACAAGGATTCGCACAGTAAAACACACTGACACTCTCCCTACCTATAGTTTTCTGTCCCTAGAAATTTTTTTTTTTAAAGCACACTATAGCACAAGGAGAATTTCACTCACTTTCCTTCTTTGTCCCTAGAAACAAGGATTATCACAGTGAAAGAAACTGACACTCTTCCTTCCTATAGTTTTCTGTCCCTAGAAAAAATGTTTTTTTAAAGCACACTATAGCACAAGGAGAATTCCCTCACTGTCCTTCCCTGTCCCTAGAAACAAGGATTCGCACAGTAAAACACACTGACACTCTCCCTACCTATAGTTTTCTGTCCCTAGAAAAAATGTTTTTTTAAAGCACACTATAGCACAAGGAGAATTCCCTCACTGTCCTTCCCTGTCCCTAGAAACAAGGATTCACACAGTAAAACACACTGACACTCTCCCTACCTATAGTTTTCTGTCCCTAGAAAAAATGTTTTTTTAAAGCACACTATAGCACAAGGAGAATTCCCTCACTGTCCTTCCCTGTCCCTAGAAACAAGGATTCGCACAGTAAAACACACTGACACTCTCCCTACCTATAGTTTTCTGTCCCTAGAAAAAATGTTTTTTTAAAGCACACTATAGCACAAGGAGAATTCCCTCACTGTCCTTCCCTGTCCCTAGAAACAAGGATTCGCACAGTAAAACACACTGACACTCTCCCTACCTATAGTTTTCTGTCCCTAGAAAAAATGTTTTTTAAAGCACACTATAGCACAAGGAGAATTTCACTCACTTTCCTTCTTTGTCCCTAGAAACAAGGATTATCACAGTGAAAGAAACTGACACTCTCCCTACCTATAGTTTTCTGTCCCTAGAAAAAATGTTTTTTTAAAGCACACTATAGCACAAGGAGAATTCCCTCACTGTCCTTCCCTGTCCCTAGAAACAAGGATTCGCACAGTAAAACACACTGACACTCTCCCTACCTATAGTTTTCTGTCCCTAGAAAAAATGTTTTTTTAAAGCACACTATAGCACAAGGAGAATTCCCTCACTGTCCTTCCCTGTCCCTAGAAACAAGGATTCGCACAGTAAAACACACTGACACTCTCCCTACCTATAGTTTTCTGTCCCTAGAAAAAATGTTTTTTAAAGCACACTATAGCACAAGGAGAATTTCACTCACTTTCCTTCTTTGTCCCTAGAAACAAGGATTATCACAGTGAAAGAAACTGACACTCTTCCTTCCTATAGTTTTCTGTCCCTAGAAAAAATGTTTTTTTAAAGCACACTATAGCACAAGGAGAATTCCCTCACTGTCCTTCCCTGTCCCTAGAAACAAGGATTCGCACAGTAAAACACACTGACACTCTCCCTACCTATAGTTTTCTGTCCCTAGAAAAAAAATTTTTTAAAGCACACTATAGCACAAGGAGAATTTCACTCACTTTCCTTCTTTGTCCCTAGAAACAAGGATTATCACAGTGAAAGAAACTGACACTCTTCCTTCCTATAGTTTTCTGTCCCTAGAAAAAATGTTTTTTTAAAGCACACTATAGCACAAGGAGAATTCCCTCACTGTCCTTCCCTGTCCCTAGAAACAAGGATTCGCACAGTAAAACACACTGACACTCTCCCTACCTATAGTTTTCTGTCCCTAGAAAAAATGTTTTTTAAAGCACACTATAGCACAAGGAGAATTTCACTCACTTTCCTTCTTTGTCCCTAGAAACAAGGATTATCACAGTGAAAGAAACTGACACTCTCCCTACCTATAGTTTTCTGTCCCTAGAAAAAATGTTTTTTTAAAGCACACTATAGCACAAGGAGAATTCCCTCACTGTCCTTCCCTGTCCCTAGAAACAAGGATTCGCACAGTAAAACACACTGACACTCTCCCTACCTATAGTTTTCTGTCCCTAGAAAAAATGTTTTTTTAAAGCACACTATAGCACAAGGAGAATTCCCTCACTGTCCTTCCCTGTCCCTAGAAACAAGGATTCGCACAGTAAAACACACTGACACTCTCCCTACCTATAGTTTTCTGTCCCTAGAAAAAATGTTTTTTAAAGCACACTATAGCACAAGGAGAATTTCACTCACTTTCCTTCTTTGTCCCTAGAAACAAGGATTATCACAGTGAAAGAAACTGACACTCTTCCTTCCTATAGTTTTCTGTCCCTAGAAAAAATGTTTTTTTAAAGCACACTATAGTACAACGAGAATTCCCTCACTGTCCTTCCCTGTCCCTAGAAACAAGGATTCGCACAGTAAAACACACTGACACTCTCCCTACCTATAGTTTTCTGTCCCTAGAATTTTTTTTTTTTAAAGCACACTATAGCACAAGGAGAATTTCACTCACTTTCCTTCTTTGTCCCTAGAAACAAGGATTATCACAGTGAAAGAAACTGACACTCTTCCTTCCTATAGTTTTCTGTCCCTAGAAAAAATGTTTTTTTAAAGCACACTATAGCACAAGGAGAATTCCCTCACTGTCCTTCCCTGTCCCTAGAAACAAGGATTCGCACAGTAAAACACACTGACACTCTCCCTACCTATAGTTTTCTGTCCCTAGAATTTTTTTTTTTTAAAGCACACTATAGCACAAGGAGAATTTCACTCACTTTCCTTCTTTGTCCCTAGAAACAAGGATTATCACAGTGAAAGAAACTGACACTCTTCCTTCCTATAGTTTTCTGTCCCTAGAAAAAATGTTTTTTTAAAGCACACTATAGCACAAGGAGAATTCCCTCACTGTCCTTCCCTGTCCCTAGAAACAAGGATTCGCACAGTAAAACACACTGACACTCTCCCTACCTATAGTTTTCTGTCCCTAGAAAAAATGTTTTTTTAAAGCACACTATAGCACAAGGAGAATTCCCTCACTGTCCTTCCCTGTCCCTAGAAACAAGGATTCGCACAGTAAAACACACTGACACTCTCCCTACCTATAGTTTTCTGTCCCTAGAAAAAATGTTTTTTTAAAGCACACTATAGCACAAGGAGAATCCCCTCACTGTCCTTCCCTGTCCCTAGAAACAAGGATTCGCACAGTAAAACACACTGACACTCTCCCTACCTATAGTTTTCTGTCCCTAGAAAAAATGTTTTTTTAAAGCACACTATAGCACAAGGAGAATTCCCTCACTGTCCTTCCCTGTCCCTAGAAACAAGGATTCGCACAGTAAAACACACTGACACTCTCCCTACCTATCCTTCTCTTTCCCTAAACTAAAGGAATCCAGGTTAAGCAAGAAAAAAATAAATGTCACTGTCCCTGCCTATGTTTCTCTTTCCCTGCTCCGGAACACACTACACTAGGCCGCCGTGCTGGCGGCCTTTTATAGTGTGGGGCGTGTACTAAACACCCTCAGCAATAATTGGCCACAGGCATCCTGCCTGTGGCCAATCATTGCTCTCCTCGCTGCCGGCGCTGTGATTGGCCAAGCATGCGGGGTCACAGTGCATGCTTGGCCAATCACAGCGCCTGGATGACACTGCGATGGCGTAGTGCATTGTGGGCCGTTCGCGTCACTCGAATTTGGCGCGAAAGGCCCAAATCGTTCGATCTTCGTCGAACGATCGAACAGCCGATGTTCGAGTCGAACGTATGTTCGACTCGAACACCGAGCTCATCCCTACTCCTCTACACTCTGGCAGTGGACAGTCCTATGGCATCCTAACATCCAATGCTGGACTATAGACTCTGCATTGATATTGATGATTTTAGAGGATCTGCAACTACCAGAGTGTAGGGCAGATGAGGCTGTGTGGACTGGTTTTACAGCTGGGGGAGCCTGTGGGAGGAGAGGATTAAGTAAGAAGGACTGCTTTTTGCAGCCCCCTACACCCAACCAAGCATTGAACCCTTGCAGTACAGGGGCAGTCCCACTACAAAAAAACATTTTTCCTTTCCCTCAAGTTCAGCTTTAATTAAAAATTAGGACCTTTTGTTAGGATGGAAAAAATATATATTGCACAACCTTAATTCAATAACTAGAACTAGAACACAACCCCCGTACTCCATTGTACTTTACTTCTAATTATTCTCAGATCAAGAAGCTTAAGCATTCTCAGAATCATTTGTAAGGTTAAACCCAAGATGTGAAGGGCAATTTAAATAAATATTAAGATACTTAACAGTGCGCAATAAATATGAGACTGTTAAAGGAAATTTAGTACACAATTCCTAATTAATTTATTATAATACAAGATAATATTACTCAACTTAGACTTTATGGAAATTTAGAGTTTATTTAATCAGTGTTTCTCAACCTTTTTTCAGGTACGGCACCCTGTAACATCCTGCATAATATCGAGGCACCCCATTCTAAAATTTAAAAAACCTAAACTTATGCCTTGTACACACGATTGGATTTTCCGTCGGGATAAACTCTGAAGGATTTTTCCGATGGAATTCCGTTCAAGCTGTCTTGCATACACACTGTCACACCAAATTCCGACCGTCAAGAACGCGGTGATGTACAATACTACGACGAGCCGAGAAAAATGAAGGTCAATGCTTCCGAGCATGCATTCGACTTGATTCTGAGCATGCGTGTTTTTTTCTCCATCGGAGTTCCATACAGAGGAACGGAATTTCCATGTTCTCTTTCTAACTCTGTCTGAATTTCCGACGGAAAAAGTCAGATGGGGCATACACACGGTAGGAATATCCTATGAAAAAATTCCGTCTGACTTTTTTCATCGGAAATTCCAACCGTGTGTACGCGGCATAATAGTTTTGTATAACACAGCAACATTCATACATCAAGGACATGCAACATTAGAGGTGATTTATTCTTCCAATGCAAATACACCTTAGCACCACACTGGTACTGACTAGTATTCCAATGTTTCTCTCCCTCATTCAGTTATTGTGACCCCAGTGCTGATGGAGAGGGGCAAACAAGGATGCTGTGCAAATGCCCAACATCCTACTTATCAACCAATGATGTCACTGGTTGTTAGGATGCTGGTGGCTAGAAGGTTGGTGCACATTGAAAACCTGTGGCTTTGTGGAACTAAAAGGCAGGCTTGATCCACCCGCTGGCTTGTATGCAATTTTTGAGCAAATTTTAGGCATTTTGCCGAGGCACCCCTGAAGAAACCTGAAGGCACCCTGGTTAAAAAAGGCTGCTCCAAATGATACAAACATAGCTAAGGATAGTGTTTCCAAAAAACGATTTAGCTAGGTTTCACATTTTCTTAGATACCAACTACTACTCAGATTACCAAATGCATCTAGGTTGCATGGGCCTATTGTTAAAATGTGATTATGTGTGCTTGTTTCTGAAAGGATCATCATGAATGACAATTCAAACCTTGAAAGGTGGTCCAGCCTTTGCAGAATTTTATCATTCCATGACAGCCAGCATCAGCTTTCTCAAACAATTTGTCTGCCTGTCACTGTACAAGTTAATTATCTCTCGCAGAATTCTCCAAACTATGGCCGTCCAGTTGTTCCAGAACTACAATTCCCATCATGCCTAGTAATGTCTGTGAATGTCAGAGTTTTACAATTCCTCATGGGACATGTAGTTCAGCAACAGCTGGAGGGCCATAGTTTGGAGATCCCTGCTCTATACAGTAGTTTTAACCATAAACATCTGCGCCACTTGGAGACCAATCACTCAGGGCACATTCCATGGTTATAAAGCAGAACTCCAGCCCAAAAAAACAAGATAAACATGAACAGCCCATGAAAAGATTACATTTTAAAACAGGTGTTTGAGGCGTTATTTACCTTTAATATGGAGATTTCCCATGCAGTACTTTTTCTGCTACTAGATATCCTCAATCTGGACCCCCTTGTGACTGGACATTGAGAAAAGATGCAGCACAGTGATGAGCTCATCTCTCCAGCACAGCTTTCTCTTCCTATCAGCATTCTTCTTGTCAGAAAATGGACTGATTGGCTACTTGTACTGCTTCTTTCTCTTACACTACAGCCCTGCTGTACAGAGACTGCAGGAATCCGATACTAAGTAAAATTCAGTTACATACACTGTTTGCATTTAAAATACATTTAATAATGTGTTAATGATTACAGAGATGTATTAATTTATGTCTCTTGTGTTTTCCTGTAGTTCAGATTTCATTTTTAATTATAGCATATCAAAATGATAAATAGAAACTGTTGAACCTATTCTAGTAAAAGACAAGTAAGGATAAAAGTGTAGCACTATTAACCACTTCAGCCCAGGAAGGATTTGCCCCCTTAATGACCAGGCCATTTTTTGCGATACGGCACTGCGCCGCTTTAACTGACAGTCATTGCACGGTCATGCGACCCGATACCCAAACAAAATTTACGTTCTTTTTTTCCCCACGAATAGAGCTTTCTTTTGGTGGTATTTGATCACCTCTGCAGTTTTTGCGCTATAAACAAAAAAAAAAGAGCGTCAATTTCGAAAAAAAAAATATATTTTTTTAGTTTATGCTATAATAAACATCCCCAAATTTAAAAAATAAATAAAAATTTCTTCATCAGTTTAAGCCGATACATATTCTTCTACATATTTTTGGTAAAAAACAAAATCGCCATAGAGCATTTATTGATTGGTTTGCGCAAAAGTTATAGCGTCTACAAAATAGGGGATAGATTTTTGGCATTTTCTTTTTTTTTTTTTTTACTAGTAATGGCTGCGATAAGCGATTTTTATCGGAACTGCGACATTGCGGTGGACAGATCAGACAGTTTTGACACATTTTTGGGACCATTGACATTTATACAGCGATCAGTGCTATAAAAATGCACTGATTACTGTGTAAATGTCACTGGCAGGGAAGGGGTTAACACTAGAGGGCGATCAAGGGGTTAAGTGGTTCCCTCAGTGTGTTTCTTACTGTGAGGGGGATGGGAGTGATTAGAGGAGAAGATAGATCGTTGTTCCTAGCTAGTAGGAATAGACGATCTGTCTCTCCTCTCCTGACAGAACCGGGATTTGTGTGTTTACACACACAAAGGCCCTTTCTGTCTCTCGTGCCCGCAATCGCGCATGGCCAGCGGTCATCGCGATCGCTGGCCATGCGCATCGGCTCCCCCGCCATGCACGGGCACACGGGCGTGCTTGCTTTACCTGTTTAAAGGGCCGACGTACAGCTACGGCGATTTGCAGGAGAGAGCCAACCTGCCGCAGTAGAATGACGTCAGCTGGTCAGCTAGTGGTTAAACAAAGATAAATACACCATATGTGATAGGTATATATGTAACGACACCCCCCAATATGAAAGGGGTTAACGCCATTTAAAATATTCCCTCTGAACACACAACCACTATCGACCCTCCACAGCCAGGCGACCACTTCCCATAGGATTAATCCTTCCAGAGATACGAGACAACGCTCTGTATTTCAAGTTCCAAAACAGGGAATTACTTTATTTTCAAAACACATGGTAAGACATTTCTCTTCAAAACTCTTCCCTCCCATCCTTGGGGGAACAGGGCGGGTTAAACTGTCCAATGACAATGGTGATACAGGTCAGGTGTGTTCAAACTTCTCCTTCAGTAAACAGTCTTAGCAGGAGGGGTGATTCCCCCCCCCTCCTCACAGAAGACACTTCAACATCCCATAATATGCAGCCAGACGGTCGACCAGCTCCAATCCACATCGTCACAGTAGCAGACTTAATTCATAATAGACAATAGAATGCAATCACACCTCATCACAGCAAGGATTACATAACCCCCAACCACAGTACACACCCAATCTAGATACAATGTATAAACAGCATTGAATGTGGCTATCATAGGTCATAGTGGGGTTTTTCCATTCACCCTGTGTCCCTAAGGGAGACACAGGGTGGTTGACACATAAGAGGCATTGGGGAAGCTGAAGCAAGGGTATCCCATACTGTCCAATAGATTCTGGGTTCCCCGGGCGCTCCCGTTACATCTCTCCCCTTTCGGCAGGGGACGAACACAGGAGGGGACCCCAGACGGGTTGACTCAGAAGTTAGTCCATAGTTCAATTCTTCTAATGCCTGTATCCCCACAGTACCCCAAATCAATTGCTCCAAGCAGAGCATTACTTACCCAGCCAACCTCTGCCTCTCTCAGAGAACATACCCGCCGCTGGGGAGAAGACAGGGTGACTGGGCTCAGTCCGTCATGCTGTTGGGGATCTGGGCCGACTGCCCAGCCTCCCTGGAGTATACAAGTGGAGACTGAAGTCCCATGCACTTGTAGTAGGTGAAAATCCCCCAGTGTTTGCAAAGCAAGGCTGACATCCTCCGGTCTCAGTGTCACATCATTTTCTGGGGTTGGGTCAGTGAAGACCGAAGTCCCATCCAGTACCACAGGAACTCCCTCTTCTGTTAGTTGAGAGCAGAGGCCCGCGGCACTCTGCTCTGTTGCCAGCTCTTCTGCTGGGTTGCTGTGAGTGGAGACCGTGGTCCCATCCACCGATATCAGCTCAAGCTGCCATTGTGTGCAGAGGCCAGTAGCATTCTGCCCTGCTGCCAGTGATTCAGTTGGGGTTAAAAGCTTTACTACCTCAGCTTGTTGCTGGAGAGAGGGGCCAACTGCCCCGGCTCCCTGAAACTTCACAGTTGTTTCCGGTGCTGGGCAGAGGTTGCTAGCACTCTGCCCTGTTGCCAGCACTTCTGCTGGGGACTCTACACCATCTGCTCTGGCTAACTGTTGGGGAGGGAAAATGGCTGCTTCCCCTCCCTGCATCTCTGAAATCCACTCGGAAAGAGGAACCATCACCTTCTCATCTCGGGCCTCCAAAACTGCCACGGGTGTAGAGCAGGGGTCTGCAGTACTCTGTCCTGCTGCCAGTACTTGGGCAGGCGATGCATAATCCATAACATCCTCTGAACAGTCCCTTAAGTCCATACCTTCTGTAATCTGTAGCTGGGAAGATGAGCCAACTGCCCTAGCTCCCTGGAACTCCATATCATCCACTTCAGCTTTAGGGATGGCAATCTTCAGATTTTCCACTGCCGATTCTTCAGCCAGGCTAGCTCCCTGGAACTCGATATCATCCACTTCGGCTTTAGGGGTGGCAATCTTCATATTTTCCACTGCCGATTCTTCAGCCAGGCTAGCTCCCTGGAACTCCATATCATCCACTTCGGCTTTAGGGATGGCAATCTTCAGATTTTCCACTGCCGATTCTTCAGCCAGGCTAGCTCCCTGGAACTCCATATCATCCACTTCGGCTTTAGGGATGGCAATCTTCAGATTTTCCACTGCCGATTCTTCAGCCAGGATTTCATAGTTGTCAACTGGTATTTCCTGATAGTCCCAGGCAAAGGGAGCCCCACCCTGCTGCTGAGCAGAGTCTAGCAGCTGTTTGTAGGCAATCTCCAGCTCCCATTCCTGAACGGTCAGAAACTCCAAATCTTCCTGTGCCCAGTGCCCTTCCAAGACATTCAGTTTTCGCTCTCTGTGCTCCATTATTTCCTCCAAACGCCACTCCTGATCACTCCCAAAGTCAGGGTCACTGGACAGCCTCCAATACAACAATCCCAGGCCATCATAGTCAAAGCCTTCCGTGGGGCTGTCATCCGCTGACCATGGGCACTCTTGGGCTACATACCACCGGAGGGCTCTGTAGCTCTCGTCCAACCGCATCTCTGCCCGGATCAGCCTGCTTAACTCAGCTGTCCACTCCTGCTTCGGTTGTTCTCCCAATAACAGCATTCGTACTTCATACTGCGACCAGTACCTTACATGGATGGAGGGGAGAACCTTTCCCTGGTGTTGCTGCTCGAGAGCTAGCGCTTTCTTCCAGAGTTCGCAGCGGATCGAATCAGACCATCCCAGCAGGACCTCCTCTGATACTGGTCCTCTATGCTGTATCTGCATCTCTCGCAACCTCCTTCTGAATTCCTCTTCCATGGCGGCTGGTATCTGTATCTCTCCTCTCCTTTCAGTTGGTGCTGCTTCTTTAGGTGTTGTCTCCGATTGCCGTATTTCCGCCATTCTCTGCTCATGTTGCCACTCATCCTGCCGCTGGATGTCTCTAATGGCTTCCCGTATGGCGGTCTCTGATGGGCTAGCACCATATAATGCCAACCGCTGTCGAACTCGTTGTTGAAATAAGTCTTCAACTGACCGGGGTCCTGCATCACCATCCCTCTGATCCATCTCCGCTAGTTCCCTGATCAAGGTGGCCTTGTTCTTTGTCCCACCGGTGCCTCCACGGCTCTCAAGTAAGTCTTTCAGCGTGGCTCTCCTGCAGGCTGCATAGCTGGTCATTCACTGCGGTGGTTTGGAGTGTCCCAGTAACTGGAGGGAATATCCCGCTGCTGCCAACCAATGTAACGACACCCCCCAATACGAAAGGGGTTAACGCTGTTTAGAATATTCACTCTCTGAACACACAACCACTATCGACCCTCCACAGCCAGGCGACCACTTCCCATAGGATTAATCCTTCCAGAGATACGAGACAACGCTCTGTATTTCAAGTTCCAAAACAGGGAATTACTTTATTTTCAAAACACATGGTAACACATTTCTCATCAAAACCCTTCCCTCCCATCCTTGGGGGAACAGGGCGGGTTAAACTGTCCAATGACAATGGTGATACAGGTCAGGTGTGTTCAAACTTCTCCTTCAGTAAACAGTCTTAGCAGGAGGGGTGATCCCCCTCCCTCCTCACAGAAGACACTTCAACATCCCATAATATGCAGCCAGACGGTCGACCAGCTCCAATCCACATCGTCACAGTAGCAGACTTAATTCATAATAGTCAATAGAATGCAATCACACCTCATCACAGCAAGGATTACACAACCCCCAACCACAGTACACACCCAATCTAGATACAATGTATAAACAGCATTGAATGTGGCTATCATAGGTCATAGTGGAGTTTTTCTGAAGCAAGGGTATCCCATACTGTCCAAGAGATTCTGGGTTCCCCGGGCGCTCCCGTTACAATATCTAAAAGTGTGCAACATATAAAGTGCATGTGAATAAATACACAAAATATACAATAAGATAACCGAATGCAAAAAACATATTATACAATATAGTGCATCTGGACATTCATTTTGTATTGTCTATATTATGCTCAATGTGGAGGAGCAGGCTAATACCCCAGTTGAAGTCCATCTGGACAAAACACGTCGGATTTGCTAGCCAGCTCCATACATTGCGGTTATATCTGTGATCACCTTTTTTCTGTACACATCTTGATGATGTTTGTACTTTTTAAAGAAAATCCACCATATTTGACCTACACCATGTGGAGGCGTTTTTCTCTTTATGACCCCCATGTCTAATCATCGGTTGGACGTGATTTCTGTGTACATCGTCAGGATTGCCGTGTGCATCGCCAGGTGACCTAGACCAGAGTTCCGGTTTTCCGTTCCTAAGCGTGAATGACTCACTATGTGGATACTCCATTAGCATATGGTGGACTTGGATTGTTTTATTGACTGTATCTACTGCATTCACTTTTTAGTGACCACCCATTTCACCTCCTGTGCACTTTAATGTTTTACCTTGCATTCATTTGCACATATTGATTTATATCTGTTTTGTCCAGATGCACTATATTGTATAATATGTTTTTTTGCATTCAGATTTTCTTTAAAAAGTACCAACATCATCAAGATGTGTACAGAAAAAATGTGATCACAGATATAACCGCAATGTATGGAGCTGGCTAGCAAACCGACGCGTTTTGTCCAGATGGACTTCAACTGGGGTATTAGCCTGCTCCTCCACATTGAGCATAATATAGACAATACAAAATGAATCAACCAGTAAGTGACCAGAACGGCGTGGCTCTGTTCACTGTACTGTGGTATATCCCACAAGGCAGGTGGCATGTGTTCCAAGCCTCACTTTGAGTACCAATGGACGGAGAGACATCAGTCACATGACTACATCCGTGGAGCCAAGCCTCGCTTGGAGTCCAGTTGCAGAAACAGAACTGTATTGCAATTAAAGTTCAATAAAGCACAACTACCCACCGAGAAGTCAACCTGCCCAGGCGCACTCACAGAATGTTGCAGCAAAGAATATAACAGTAGATCTCGGGTGCACCGACAGCATCTGTCTCAAGGGGTGGAATGCGACTTGACCGGTCTGTGCCCAAACGGGGAGGCTTCCAGGAAGGATGATGTGTCCCTGCTCTTTCTCTACTTGTCTGGAACCCCTACTACTAATACTATCCCTGACAGACCGGTGACCTGTCCCTACACTACCCACACGCGACATGCACGCCAAACCTGGGGGCCAGAGTCACACGGGGTGCGAGCATCAAATTTGATAGTTCCTCCAGTGACCCAGGAAACCATAGAAGAACCGTGTTCCTCTTGACTCACTCTCCATCTGCAATGCCGCTGTGGTTGAGCGCCATCTGCAGTGGGGAAAGTAGACTGCACCTGCCTACACATGCATGACCATAGCAGAGGTTCACTTTAAAGGAATAATGCATTAAATGGAATGCATTCCTTCAGTAAATCTTTTGAATAGTCTAGGCATTGATATAAAAGGAGTATAATGACATCATGTTTTATAACTGTGTAGCGGGTATTTAAATTTAAGGCAAGCATCTGGGTGGTAGTGTAACCCAGATGCACTGATTATTGTGTATGGAGGACGCTGGTGGTGTGAGGTTCCCTGGGGTCCGAGGGTGGCGCTGTTGCCCTGGGCTGGGGGTTGAACCCTCACTGCAAGACTTTTTGTCCCTTTCCGGCGGTTGTACAGCGGGGCAGGGAACCTGCTGTGACGCTGGGGAGAGGAGATAAAGGGGGTGGATGCCCTGAGCACGGGGTTCAGAGTCGGAGGACACCGTCGCGCCCAGGCACCTTCGGCCTGGGTGCAGGCGCTCCGGAGTTCCGGGCACAGGGGCCCTTGACCTGCCTGAAGCGGGAGATGGAGTCCATCCCAGGCACCTTTAGCCCTGGGGTGAGGTACTATTGAGGAGGCCTGGGACCCATTACCTTCAACTGGTTTCCGCAAGGGTGGAGGAGTCCGAGGGGCCCTAAGGTGTTGGGCACCCAAATCTGAGACGAGGAGGCCGGGGAGTGTAACCCTTCCGAACAGCCCGGTGCAGCATTTGTCGGTGACGGTGGGGCCTCCGGTAACTCTCTCGGAAGGATGTCTTCCCTCTGACTGAGACCACAGCTTAAAGAAGGTAACTCCTGTTTCATGTTGGTAGAGACTCAGAAAAGGAAAGAAGTACATTCACAGCCACTGTGCGCCATAACCGTTGGTGATATCTCAATGGTTTAGTTTGATTAAGGATTGTGCCTTGACCTACTCCCCACCTATACTGAACTGTTCGTTGGTCACAACCTGTCTGTGCTAAGTGACGATTTATTGCTGTTAAATAATAAATAAGAGTTGGACCTTTTCAGTGGTGTGGAACTCTGGTTACTGGGAGCAAAGAGGGGTCAGTTAGAGGAAAGACTTGACCCAGGGTTATACGCACGACCCGATGGTAAAATACGTTCGGGCCTTCACCTCTATCTAGAAGAGGACATGGGCCGTGGTGGATCTTATCCCTCCTCCCAGGTTCCCCTAGACAAGACAGCAAGCCGAGAAGAAGAAGGGGTGAGAGCGGTGAGCCCGCTACACCTGTTTATAATTATATTAATCTGTTTTGCCATATGCATGTGGGCATTGATGTTTTCTTACTAAAATAACCTGTTTTTGATACAGAAAATTGCATTGTGGGTTGACTGCAAACTGTAATTTAATGCATTGAAATGGAGCTCTCAGATTTCATTTTTTCGTTAGCCAAGTGTTCCAGAAAGTACTTCCCCTTCTCATAATTTCTCCAGATGTTACACAAATGAAATACTGTTCTTCTTGTGTCTAGGAATGAGCTTGTTCAGCAGTCTGACCTCATGAGTGGGTGGGAACAAAGAACTTTAACACGCTTGACTTGAGCAATGTTTTATGTGGTGAGAAAGACTTTAATCAGAAATGATCTTCTTCCTATTTCCTTATTTTAACGCTTCTGTCTGTTTGTGTAGGTGTGTGTTTTCTTATGCCTGCGATTGAAGACATACTTTTAAACCACTGAGTGTTTATGAGGGCTGTGCTTTATGACAACCATGCATTATGAATGGATATCAACCTCTGGAACTATTAAATAAAAAAATGACACATTCGTTATGATTCAATCTTTTAAAAGCATCAACACGACAGTATTCCTTTTTCTAAGTCCCCACTGTAACATAGTTTTATTACCTGTTGATCCTGCCAGTAGATTTGTTATTTTACCACTTCCTTTAACGGCCAACCTGTCCAGGAAAGGTGGCAGTTACAAGGGATGGAATAAACCATATAGCTCTGCCAGGTCAGTTTGTATTTGATGTTGATGCAAAAACTTAAAGTGTTAGCTGGAGTTAAGGCGGCCATACACGGTTCGAATTTCGAAAAAAATTTCTTTAGAAAATCGTATCAAAGAATTTTCGTACAAATTTCGCACCGTTAGTGGGCTGCAGCAACAGCCGATTTTCGTGCGGCAATCAAATTTGAGGAATCCGACATGTTGGAAATTTTTTGAAAAACAAACGATTTTCTAATCAATGATGGGAGAATCGTGCGAGAAATGTAATAGAAAAAAAAATGTGCATGTGCAAGAAAAGAATATTCCTGGAGAGAAAAGAATATTCCCGGAGAGAAAAGAATATTCCCGGCAACATGGAGGTTTGGTCGGCCGAATTTCGAAAATCAATGGTGGCATCATCGGATCACAAAAAAAAAAAAACTTTCTGAGTTTGAAAAGAAAATTTGTTCTAAATTCGACCCGTGTATGGCCTGCTTTAGACTTTAAAGAGGTATTAAACCCTAAAAGCAAACATATTGCAGCTTAGATGTAATGGTTACATTTGTTTTCTATTTAGGCTTGCTTTCTTTTATTTGGTGATCCAGATAGTAAGTCTGTTGTTTTTCAATATAACAAGCTGTCCTGCAAATGTAGTAGTTAGAGGGTTGAGACAAACCATTTACCACTGACAGTGGTGCTTTCGATGATCAGCTTTTATTTTTGTTATGTAAAACCTTTATCCCAAAATTGTTGATGTAACTGCTTAAAACAGCTGAGCTGGCTTTAATGTGTGAGTGTATATAAATCTGCTAGTGCATCTAACATTACCCTCCCCCAGACTGACCATGCTTCTGTCTAAAGGTGTCTCTGCTTCAACTTCATCCAGAGAGTAGGCACTCTGAGGCTGGGTTCACACTTATGCAGGGTCTCCCCGCATTCAATTTGCATGACAGGAGACTGTGACTGGCTCTCAATAGAGCCGATTCACACATCTCCAGGACGGCCACGGAGTGCACTGCAGAAGGGTCCTGTGCGTCTTTGGCTCTGTTTCAGGTCCAAATTCAGGCAAAAATTCTGACCCAATTCACCCCTGAAATGGAAAACAAAGACATAGACCCCTGCTTCGAGCCGCTCCGCAAACAGTGGGAAAAAAACCAAATGTTATATATTATAACCAGCACTGGGATTCCCTATACAGGTGTAGCCATGCCCCCTTAGGGGTTGCTGTGTGTAGTGGTTCCCCTGTCACCCTGCCCAGCTAGACATCCATCCCAGTCACTCAGAAAGAGAAACCAGTCCATTCTTTGTTTTGTTTTGTTTATTTGAGGGGGATTAAGCTTGGATGGGGAGTTGGGAATTATGGGATGTCCAGGAAAATTTAGTGCAAAGTTGTGTAGGACTCCTATATACGCTCCTGTAAATACGCTTCACTCTTCTCTCTCCAGCACAAACACTTGCTGCTCGCCGTTTCCTCCTTCAGCAAATCACTTGCTGCAGACTGTTCCTCCACCAGCACTTCCCTTGCTGCAGACTGTCACTCCTCCAGACTAACTAGCATTGCATGGGTAGGCCTGATGCTACTTCTGCCAGGCCTCACTGAACTGCCTTTTGTGGGCAGAGACCCCGGACCCCTGTGGTGTAGAATAGTTAAGATGCTAGCCATCCTCTGCTCAGCTACCACTCCAAGATAGCTCTCTTCAGGCCCTGCCAGCCAGCCTGGCTGCAAAGACCCATTTCCACTGCCCTTCTCCACAGTCCTCTTTCCAATGGTTCTGCATCCATCTCTCAAACTGCAATCTCCCAGTTCTCACAAGCGTGCCTCCCGACTGTGCTCACTCACCAGCCCCCCTGACTGTAACCAGCATAGTTGGCAACATTGCAAAAAAAAATCGAGGACACTTTTTCGCATGTAGGCGGAGACCTGCTATAATTAGGGGGCGGGGCATTCGTTTGTAGGTGTGTCACACCCTAGTAGAAAAAGCTTTATTTTCTATTGTACTACATCCGTGTTTTGGTCTTCTTTAAAATGGCGGCCGGCGCAGACATTGTCTCCGCCGGCCGTGGACCTCTAGCGGCGGCGGCCAAAATCGCGGAAACCGTGAAAAACCAGTGACTGTTGGCAACTATGAACCAGTAGTCCTTCATGGAGACTCTTAGAAGTGTTCTCTCCCGCTATCCTCTACTTGCTCTCTCAGGTGCTTTTAGGGTTGCCACCTCATCCCTTTAAACACGAACACATATGAATTACGCAGGTTCTAAGGCTAATTTAAAGCAGATAAGGCACCAAGTGAGTTTAATTACCACCTTAATCAGCCACAGAACCTGTGTAATTAAAGTGTTTTTGGTTTTAAAGGGATGAGGTGGCAACTCTAGGTGCTTCACCTTCCAGGATCTCAACACTCCTCTTGTATGCACCCGAGCCCACCCCATGGTCACCCTCCCCCAGACTGGGGAGCTTCCCGTGGGCCCCAACAGCCTCCACACCTCTCTCACTCCATCTCTTCCACCCGACATCTCTCCCCCAGCTGGGCTCACCCCAGGCATTTAAGGAGGCCTCCCCCCTGCCAATCCAAGTTGGGGATTGGTCAGGGCTCCGTAAGATACCACAGGCAGCTCCACCTCTCTTCCCCTCCCCTCCTTCTAGAAAATGCCAGAAGGAAGATTGAGGTAACCGAGAAGTGACACTGCCTGTGAGTCATCAGCTGCTGTCCTGAGCCACTCCTATCCCAGAATAAAAACAAACAGGCCTAGCAGCCAGCTAGGCCTGCCTAAATTTACCTACACTGCCAGAGAAAAACCTCACTCTAGCATCTCACTAACTAGAAGGTGCTACACAGACAAAGCAGCTATATGCCAATACAATTCTGGGTATTTTAACATATAATACACAGCGCTAATCTGTTTAACCACTTGCCGACCGCCGCACGCCGATGTACGTCGGCAAAATGGCACGGGCAGGCATATGGGCGTACAGGTATGTCCCTTTAAATCTGCCACCCTGCGGGTGCGCGCACCCGCTGCGTGCCTCACGAGTGCGGCCGCGGGTCCCGGGAACTCGATGTTCCCGTACGGCAAGAGCAGAACAGGGGAATGCCTTTGTAAACAAGGCATTCCCCTATTCTGCCTAGTGACACTGTCACTGATGACCGTTCCCTGTGATCGGGAACAGTCATCAGTGACGTGTCAGGTGTAGCCACGCCCCCTCACAGTAACAATCACTCCCTAGGAAACACTTAACCCCTGCAGCGCCACCTAGTGGTTAACCCCTTCACTGCCAGTGTAATTTTTACAGTAAACAGTGCATTTTTATAGCACTGATCGCTGTAAAAATTACAATGCTCCCAAAATGGTATCAAAAGTGTCCGATATGTCCGCCATAATGTCGCAGTCACGATAAAAATCGCTGATCGCCGCCATAACTAGTAAAAAAAAAAAATTATTAATAAAAATGACATAAAACAGTCCCCTATTTTGTAGAAGCTATAACTTTTGCGCAAACCAATCAATAAACGCTTTATTGCGATTTTTTTTTACCAAAAATATGTACAAGAATACGCATCGGCCTAAACTGTGGAAAAAAAATGTTTTTTTTTTATATATTTTTTGGGGATATTTATTATAGCAAAAAGTAAAAAATATTGAATTTTTTTCAAAATTGTCGCTCTATTTTTGTTTACAGCGCAAAAAATAAAAACGGAGGTGATCAAATACTACCAAAAGAAAGCTCTATTTTTGGGAAAAAAAGGATGCCAATTTTGTTTGGGAGCCACGTCGCACGACCGCGCAATTGTCAGTTAAAGCGACGCAGTGCGGAATCACAAAAAGGGGCCTGGTCTTTTAGCTACAAAATGGTCCGGGGCTTAAGTGGTTAAAGAGGGATTCCACCCACGATATTTTTTTTTAAAAGTCAGCAGCTACAAACACTGTAGCTGCTGACTTTTAATAAGGACACTTACCTGTCCTACTAGCCCGTGATGTCAGCCCCCCCCCGAGGCCGATCCCTCGATCCTGGCAGCTCCCAGCGCCGCCATCCTCAGTAAGGGAAACAGGCAGTGAAGCTGTGCGGCTTCACTGCCCGTTTCCTGCTGCGCATGCGCGAGCCGCGCAGCGCTTTGTGAATGGGCCGGCTGCTCTCTGGGATACACACAGTTCCCAGAAGGCAGCACGCCCCATTCACCAGAAGACACCGCGAGTAGGACGGAGGAAGAAGACCAGCCGAGGGCGATGAAGAGGCAGATTAGGGACTTCCGCATAGCAGCCGCTATTTCTGGTAAGTAAAAATAAATGTTTTTTTCTATTTTTTTTAAGATTTTTGGTCAAAGGGTGGAACTCCACTTTAACTCATGTATTCAAGCAAAATGAAAAAAAATCTGCTAATAAATAAATAAATAACCCAAAGAATATTGTGCATATACTGTATATAGTATATGTATATAAAGACTACATAATATAAAGTGTTAGTGCAGGAAGTAAGTCTTTTATACTTTCAAGATATTCTCCACTGTGCCATAAAAGTGCTATGCAATCAATAAATTCTTCAAAAGTGCTGCTGTGATCCACCACCGCCACACCAGAAAACTCACCGACTACAGGTAAATCATATAGCACTTATTTTAAACAGGAGCTCCCCCATCCACAGTTTACCTGATACATCCACCTCTCCTCTTATCAAAATTGGAATACAATCACAGGTACAGTATACCATGGGGAAGACAAGGAAAATTTGCCATAGCGTAAAATCTTTTGATTTTATTAGAATGATAGAAACCTAGGTAATTTTTACTCACATTAAAAAGTGCTATGCCTTCCGCACAATTGGTGGATGTTTGGCGAGTGCAGCACCCATTCGAGAGAGACTACAGCTGTTATTCCGTGGCCCACAACTCCTATAGTCGCATTGACTACTTCTTAGTTTCCCAATCACTACTGGATACCCCACTTAAGGCGTCCCTTGGCAATATGCTATGGTCTGACCATGCCCCTGCGCACCTTAGCCTAGCCCACCCCCCGACATTTCGAAGGACGTTCTCGTGACGTCTGAACGATAATCTGTTGAAAGACACCCTCTGTGTGTTGCAGATGTTGAACAGGCGGTTCGAGACTTTATTCAAGACCATAGGTCTGACGACACCAACCCTCTTACTAAATGGTAGCCCCTGAAATGCATACTTCGGGGGACTCTCATCCAACACGGCTCTCGCCTAAAGAAGGTCAGATCCGCTGACATCACCCGACTTTTTTCCACTACCACAGATAGCTCCCGAGCAGGCAACTGGCTTGGATGACCCCCTGTCGGCAGCAGAATTCCTTACTGCCATTAAGGGGTTAACATGTGGTAAGTGCCCAGGTCCTGACAGGTTCTCCCCCAGGTTCTATAAGTAATTTGCCCAGTCCCTAGCTCCACTTATGGCCACAGCGTTTAACTCTATTGACAATGCCCACCCACCTTCCAGTAATCTTCTAACGACTAATATTTCGGTCATACCCAACTCCGGCAAAGATCCCTCTCAATGCAGTAGCTACCGTCAATTTCGCTCCTTAACCTTGACGTCAAACTTTACGCTAAGGTCTTGGCAAGCCGTCTTTCTCCTCTATTGCCCTCAATTATCCATAGAGATCAAGTGGGATTTGTCCCTGGTCGTGAGGCCAGGGATAATACCACCAAAACCATCCATCTTATATCATACATCCAACGTCACAACTTAAAAGCATGCCTACTATCGTTTGACGCCAAAAAGGCCTTTGACCGGGTCAACTGGCAATTTCTGCGCCTCTCCTTGGAACAGGTGGGTCTTGGCCCCACCTTTGTCTCCAAGGTTATGGCACTGTACTCTCGCCCCTTGGCATCTGTCCTGGTCAACGGCTCCTCCTCTGCACTCTTTCAGATCTCCAATGGTACTCGGCAGGGCTGCCCCCTGTCGCCCTTGCTTTTTGTTTTAGTAATAGAACACCTTGCTCAGGCCATTAGACATAACGCATCTATAGTGGGGATCCAGACACCCTCCTCCGACCATAAACTTTCACTCTATGCGGACGACCTTCTGGTCTACGTTCAACAACCACACACGTCCCTCCCCTCTCTGATGCATGAATTTCGTAGATTCAGGGAATTTAGCAACTTTAAGTTAAACATGTCTAAAACTGAGGCCCTTAATATATCCCTACCACATGCGACCCTCACCCGCGTACAGGCTAACTTCCCCTTCCAATGGAGCTCCAAGGGTATAACGATCCCCTCCAACTTATCGGGGCTTTACGCTCTCAATTATCTTCCTTTGCTGAACCGACTTCGAAAGGAACTAGACGCATGGAACTCCTCCCCTTTACCCTGGTTTGGTCGTATTAACACATTGAAGATGGACACCCTCCCTGAACTACTTTATTTGTTTCAAACAGTACCTATCTCCGTCCCTAAACATTTTTTTACCTCCCTGCGTTCAATGTCCATATACGTTTCATCTGGCACCAAGGCATGTCTTGCATTCGTCACACTCTGCTTACTTATCCCAAGATCCAGGGTGGGGTAGGCCTCCCTGACTTTGAATTTTATCACAGGGCGGCTTTGCTGTCTAGGGTACTGGAGTGGTTCTCCCGCCCCTTCCCCAAAGCATCTACTATGGTGAAACAAGACCTGTCCACCCGTGACCTCCGGGCCTTACTCTGGGGCTATGGGCAACATCTACACTTACTCTCCTCCACCTCCCCATTGACAATCACTGCCCTACTCCTATGGTACAAAAAGGGGATGCTTTTGTTATTGTCTTCGGATCCCTCGCCCCTCACACCCTTATTTGACAACCCCGCGTTACCTCAAGGCATGGGCTCCAACTCGGTAGGCCCCTACTCCCGCCCCGCATGGCCAGTGGCAAGCTCTTTTGTAGACCCCACTTCAGGTGCTCCTGTAGTGCCTAGTGCCCAGGGCAACTGGCTCACAGCCCTCCGCATATCTTCCTTTTGTTCTGACCTCTTTTCATCTCCTCAAACTCATAGATCCCTGACGGGATTCGAACAGCTGTGCTATCTCTAGAAAACACCCAGACATTTACTCTCTACCATGTACTTGTTACAGCACGCACTGATACATGACCAACCCCCCTCTTACACCAGGAAGTGGTCCACGGATCTGGGACGGGAACTCCACTTGGTGGACTGGAAAAAGTCCTACCACTTTAAGCACAAATCCTCAATCTCCTGTTATTCCCATGAGAAAAACTTTAAGCTTATCTCTCGTTGGTACAGGGACCCTCAATCTCTACATAAAATATTTCCATCCGTTCCTCCCTCGTGTTGGAGATGCGGCGCGGCAGATGGAAACTATCTCCACATATGGTGGGATTGTCAGTCCATTCAACCCCTCTGGTCACAGGTTTTTTCCATATACAGCAGTCTGTACAATCGGCCTTTGACGCCCTCCCCAGAGATAGCTTTATTGTCCATGCTTCCTGGCTCCATAGCCTCCCAGAAACGCATCCCTACTGCGCTTCTTCCTGTCAGCTGCCAGGCAGCTTATCCCTCTGTTTTGGAAAACCACTACCACCCCCCCTTGACCTTGTGGGTCTCCACGGTCAACGACATAATGCGCATGGAGGAGATGCTGGCCCTTGATACTGACACATTCGACAAATTTAAGACCCTATGGCTCCTGTGGATCGACTACTCTGCCTCAGACTCCCTGCAAACATTATTGACATCTCTGGGTCAACCCAGTCATCCACCCTGAATCCATCATTCAGGTTTGCTACGCCGAGGTCTGCGCAGCCCCCCCTTCTCACTGTCTTCTCTATCCTCTTTTCTTTCTCCCTCTATCTTCTATCGTTCTCTTTCCCCCTCTCTCTCTGTGTTGGCAATGCCATTTTAATATTCAAATGTCATACTAACTAATTTTATTGGCCCTCACCGCCCTTTATATGGAGTGACACCGTCCGCTCCTAGAGGACGGCGGTGTGTTAGTGTTTATGTTGAACATGTTTCCTGTGGTGAGCGGACAGTGTGATTTGCACGATAATACCCTGAATTGTGGACATTTGACAGTTGTCTGTATTATTTCTCTCTGTGAAATGCAATAAAAATATATTTGACTCTAAAAAGTGCTATGACTTGCACCAGGGATATATTGCATGTTAAAATCATTAATATGCACATTTATATGTCCAAACACCTCCTTCATACGCAAAATAATGAGTGTCCATTTCCTACTTGCTCCTGGGTGTACAATAACATCACTTCCAGGTGTACTGTGCGGGATGACGTCACATCTGGTTACGATCAGCTAGCGTGGTCAGTTTACTAACAGGAAGGGGGGAACTGGCAGGATCAACCAGGTAACAAAGATGAACTGAAGGATAAAACACAATAATAATAAACAACATCACAATAAAACACCTTGAAAGAGAAAGTTAAATGTTTTTTTTTCTTTGGTATGTTTTCAAGGTTACAAACACTTTAATATCACTTTAATCTTTAAGTTCTTTTAAAAAATACAAACCCCTCTAGCACCACCCTTTCTACAGGGTGACAATGATGCTGTATGATTTCACTGCAGAACAAACAGTGTTGTCATCTTTTTGCAGAAGTGGAAAAAAAAAAAGGGATTTTTATAACAGCTTACCTGTAAAATCCTTTTCTTGGAGTACATCACGGGACACAGAGCGACTTAGTCATTACTAATGGGTTATATAGTTTACCTTCAGGTGTTGGCACTGGCCAATTCCAAACCGGAAGTACCCTCCCCTATATAAGCCCCTCCCACCCGGGAGCACCTCAGTTTTGTAGCCAAGCAATAAGTGTCCCAAAAAGAGGGGTGGGAGCTCTGTGTCCCGTGATGTACTCCAAGAAAAGGATTTTACAGGTAAGCTGTTATAAAAATCCCTTTTTCTTTTTCGTACATCACGGGACACAGAGCGACTTAGTCATTACTAATGGGACGTCCCAAAGCAATGCCAAATGAGGGGGGGGTACATAAGCTGGGCGCCATCAGGCATGAGGATCTTTTGCGGCCTGCAACACACTGCGCCCAAAGGCGACATCCTCCTGACTTCTAACGTCTACCTGATAGAATCTAGTAAACGTGTGTACCGAAGACCATGTTGCGGCCTTACATACTTGAGCCAGGGAGGCCTGGTGATGCACTGCCCATGAAGTTCCAACCGCTCTTGTGGAGTGCGCCCTAACTTTGAACGGAGGCGGTCTCTTTCTCAAGCCATAGGCTTGTATTATGACCTGTCGAATCCACTTGGCTAAAGTAGATTTTGATGCTGCCTGACCCCTTCTGGGGCCTTCCGGCAGAACAAACAAAGAATCCGTTCTGCGAATCTGAGCAGTGGCTTTTAGATAAGCTTTAACTGCTCTTACCACATCCAAAGAATGTAATAACTTTTCCTCTACTGAGGTAGGTTTGGGGAAAAAAGAAGGAAGAACCACATCTTGGTTCAAATGAAACCTCGATACCACCTTAGGAAGAAAGGCTGGATGAGGACGTAATACTACTCTGTCCTTATGGACAACCAGATATGGCTCCTTACAGGACATAGCTGCTAATTCCGACACTCTTTTAGCCGAACAAATGGCTACTAAGAAAACCAATTTCCTGGTGAGAAGAACCAAGGAAATGTGTTGTAATGGTTCAAACGGTTGTTTCTGTAGAACCGACAGAACCAGGTTTAAGTCCCAAGGACATATGGGAATACTAACCGGAGGGCTAATACGCATCACTCCTTGTATAAAGGCTTTGACTAGTGAATGCGAAGCCAAGGGCCTTTGAAAAAATATTGACAAGGCCGAAATCTGACCCTTGATAGTACTCAAGGCCAGTTTCCTATCTACAGCCCACTGTAGGAAGTCCAGAATCCTCCCTATCATGTACTTACGTGGATGCCATTTCTTGGTCTCACACCACGTAATGTACGCTTTCCAGATCCTATAATAGATCTGCCTGGATACCGGTTTCCTGGCATTGATCATGGTAGATACCACAGAATTAGAGAGCCCTCTCTTTTTCAGAATGTGGGCTTCAATAGCCAGGCCGTCAAACCTAGGGCTGGTAAGGAAGGGTGGTATATCGGTCCCTGCGAAAGCAGGTCCGGACGAAGTGGGAGGGTCCAAGGACTCCTCACTGACATTTTTACCATCTCCGCGTACCATGCCCTTCGGGGCCACGCTGGAGCCACCAGAATCACTGGTTTCTTTTCTACCCTGATTCTGCGGAGTAATCGCGGTAACAATTGTGGCGGTGGGAATGCATATATCAGCTTGAACCGATCCCAAGGGAACACTAGGGCATCCGAGCCGCAAGCTAGGGGATCCCTTGTGCGAGACACAAACCTGTCCACCTTTGCGTTGAATCTGGATGCTAGCAGATCCACATCCGGTGTTCCCCACCGCTGGCATATTGCCTGGAAAACCTCGGGGTGAAGAGACCATTCCCCCGGGCATAATTGTTGGCGACTTAGAAAGTCCGCTCTCCAATTTTCCACTCCTGGGATGAAAACCGCAGATATGGCTGGGACATATCTTTCTGCCCACTCCAGGATGCAATTTGCTTCCTTCTGGGCTGCACGACTTTTGGTGCCACCCTGATGATTGATATATGCCACTGCCGTGGCATTGTCTGATTGAATTCTGACAGGGGACCCCTGGAGTTTGGATGTCCATGCTACTAGGGCATACCGGGCTGCTCGTATCTCTAAGAGATTGATGGGCAGGGCCTTTTCTGCTTCTGACCACCTGCCCTGGAGAGACCATTGCTCCAGCACTGCCCCCCAGCCGATGAGGCTGGCATCTGTAGTGACCACCTTCCAAGAAACCGGACTGAAGGGTTTCCCTCTTTCCAGATTCTGGGGCACCAACCACCAATGGAGGCTCTTGCGAACGGAAGGGGACAGGGACATTGGTAAGTCTAAAGCCTGAACTTTTTTGTTCCAGGCTGACAGTATGGCCCTTTGCAAATTCCTTGAATGGAATTGACCGTAGGGTACCGCTTCGAATGAAGCCACCATCTTTCCCAGCAGCCTCATGCAGAGACGTATGGATGGTTTTCTTTTTGTACCCACTAAGTGGGTCAAATTTCTTAAAGACGACACCTTCTCTGGAGGTAAGAAAATCTTTCTCTGATTTGAATCCAGCCTTAGCCCTAAGTATTCCAGACTTTTGACTGGTCTTAGAGCTGACTTGTCCCGGTTGATAATCCAACCGTGATATTCCAGATACTCGATTGTCTTGTGAATAGCTACTTCCAGCTTTTCCACTGAGTGGTCTATTAGTAGCAGGTCGTCTAGATATGCCATTATCGTTACACCCTGTGTTCTTAGATTGGCCAATAATGGGGCCAGAATTTTTGTGAACACTCGTGGTGCTGTGGCCAGACCGAAAGGTAAGGCTCTGAACTGAAAATGGCGCCCTTCTACTGCAAAGCGTAGAAATTTCTGATGGGCCGGAAAGATGGGAATATGCAGATAAGCATCCCTTATGTCGATCGAGGCTAGCCATTCCTGCCCTTGTAGGGCGGTGGCCACTGATCGGATCGACTCCATCCGAAAGGTCCTGATATTTAGGAACTTGTTTAGCCCTTTTAGATTTAATATGGGCCTCACGTCCCCATTTGGTTTGGGGACTGTGAAAAGGTTCGAGTAAAACCCGAATCCGCTTTCTTCCAGGGGAACCTTCATGATTACCCCTTGGAGCAATAGTTGTTCTAGTGCCAGAAGGAGGGATCCTCTCTTTTGGGGATCTCTTGGCACGTTTGACCTCATAAATTGGGCAGGAGGAGTGCCTTTTAACTCCAGCTTGTATCCCAGACTTACTGCGGAGAGCACCCATCTGTCTCTGATGGTGTCCCGCCAGGTCTCTGTGAACAACTGAAGTCTTCCCCCCACCCGATTGAGCGGGGGCAATACTTCATGCCTTAGGGGGAGGTTTTGTACCTCTCTTGATCCAGGGCTTCTTGTTACCCTGATTTCTGCCCCCTGAATTTGACCGCGGAGGCCGTCGGAACTGCTTCACAGCCGATGTGCCCGGGACTGGAGAGGTAGGCCTCTTAAAAGAAGGACTTCTACCCTTGTTCTTAACCGGTAAGAGTGAACTTTTACCGGCAGAAATTTTCTGGATATATTTGTCCAGATCTTCTCCAAATAAGCGTTCTCCATGAAATGGGAAGCTAACCAGCAGTCTTTTACAGGGAGCTTCAGCAGACCAGTTTTTGAGCCACAAAAGCCTACGCATATGTACTATAGACAGCGTAAAGCGGGAGGCCTGTTGGATTGTATCCTTTATGGCGTCCACCGCAAAACACAAGGCTCTAGGCAGGTCAGCTAGGGCATGAGCCTGCTGATCTGGTAAGTCCCTTAAGACTTGTTTCAACTGATCTTTCACTGCTTGGCAGACTCCAATCGCTGCTACCGCAGGTTGTGTCACCATACTTGCTGTAGAGAAAGCAGATTTTAGTAAAGACTCCAATTTTTTATCTATTGGGTCTTTGAACATTGGAACATTATCTACTGGACATGTCAGTGATTTGTTAACAGAAGAGATGGCTGCGTCCACTATAGGGACCCTCCATTTTCTTATGAACTTATCCTCCATGGGATAGATCACCGGAAATCTCTTGGGGGGAGCAAATATTTTATCAGGATGCTCCCAATCCTGGTAAATAAGCCCTTCTAATAAAGGGTGGATTGGGAAGGAACAGACCGCCTGGGGAGCTTTTAGCGACCCCAGCGAGGAAACCGTAGTGGATGGTGGTTCCGCCAGAGGCATTTTAAATGCTGATCGGACCATGTTAGTCAGAGACTGAACCCATAATCTTTCAGCCTGAGAAGCTGAGAAAGGTTCTTCCACTGTTGATTCCTCTATAAGTGAATCAACCTCATCCTGATCCCCTTCAGGTAGGTCGATCTCTGTGTGGGGCTGTTCCTCCACTAACAGGCACTCTGAAGGAGGAGACGGAGATCGGACGCGCTTTTCCTGTGACAGGGAAGCAGCGATCAATGCTGTTAATCTCTCTTCCAATCCTCCCAGAGTTGAGGATAAAACCTCCTCTGTTATATATACAGGAGCAGGTGGACTGGGGACAGCCGCAGCACCAGACATTCCTGCGGGGTTTCTACGGCTACTGACCTCTGCATTCTCAGGGGAGATTGGTGCAGTGCAAGCATGCCCAATATCCTCAGAGCCCGATGGAGACCCCTTTGGCTTCCTGGAAGATTTATTTCCGGAGCGTCTGGACGACATATCCTTTAAGCACAAAGCTGAGGTATTCCCGTCGTCATACACCAATTTTTGCTGGTAATAGTCTAACACAGGTGCTGCTATATACCAGCTGGTGTCCACTAAAGTGCCTTTCTATGGGGATGCCTGCATCAACCGCCTCTGTGTGCCACTGTTTGTTGCTAGCTCTGTTTGCATGCAGCTGACACTTGTACTGTGTCTTTTAACCATGCTGGGACGCCCGCACATGCGCAGAAGCGCCGCGGCGCGCATCGAGCGTCATCCACCCGCCCCGCCCCTTTTTTTTCATAGGAGGCGCGTGCACGCGCCCGCGCGCGCGCCCGTGCGCCAATGGCGCCCTTTTCGAAAACCAACAGAGGACTAGGAGCCAGGGCCCTTTTTGCCGGAGGGCCTGTGCGGTGGATGAACGCAGCAACAGGGCAGAGGAAGTGGATTCCCTCAGAGAAACTTACCAGCTGCCTGGATCTTTTGAGTTGAGAAAACCAAAGATCCACATTTACAAGAAAAATGGACTACAGCGGCCTCTAGTGGTTTAACACAGGTACCGCGGTCCCTGTTTTTTTTTTTTTCTTGACTACTATTAAAATTTTACATTTTCAGTAGTTATAGGCAAACACAGATATTTAGCGGGAATACCGTTAGGTAACAGACAGAAAGACAAATTAGGCTTGGGGGTCCCCCAATAGAACCAAGTTCCTGAGGGCCCCCACTTACCTGATCCCCGCCGCAGGACTTTGTTTGGTCCACAAAAGTCCAAACTTCACCTATCACGGCAGGCATTGTAATTAAACCTTCAGGGACCGGGTTCCCAAGGATTCCACTCCCCTGGACCTGTATAGCACCCTGCACAGACAGCGTCTTGGTCGTGGGTATGACCAGAGCTCTGAATCCCAGGGTCCAGCCCTCCTAAGAGAAGCATTACAGGCAAAACCTTGCTCTTCTGCTGCAAGGCCCGGGTACCGACCGTTTAGCTATGAAGCTTTTTTTGGTGGGATCCGGAACAGCTTACTAAGGCCCAAAAGAACCTGTACGCAAGCCCAGTGAAAACACATGTTACTCTTTGGCCAACACCTTAGACACTGGCAAAAAACTGAGGTGCTCCCGGGTGGGAGGGGCTTATATAGGGGAGGGTACTTCCGGTTTGGAATTGGCCAGTGCCAACACCTGAAGGTAAACTATATAACCCATTAGTAATGACTAAGTCGCTCTGTGTCCCGTGATGTACGAAAAAGAAATGATATTTGAGAGAATAAACAATGAAACCCGGAGGCATGTCAAGTGTCGATTCATGGTGTTATGGCTTGTAGTGTGTGAGTAAAAAAAGTCCCAGTGTTGGTGTAAGTAGCTGCAGTGGCAGCCTTAATGTTTTCTTTCCGGTGTCACCCCCATACACTTTGCAACCTTCAGACTCTTCTCAAAAACCCTCACCCTGCACCTTCCAGAACTCCCTATTATATACACCCTGCATCTTCAAGAATCCCACACCCTGCATACATCATGCACCCTCCAGAATCCTCATCATATACTTGCACCCTCCAGAATCCTCATCATATACTTGCACATTTCAGAATCCTCAACAAGCATCTTACACACCCTCCAACATCTCTGCCATACACCCTGTTCCCTCCAGAATCCCTCACCATACACCATGCATCCTCCAGAATCCCCACCATCCACCTTAAACGCTCTAGGATCCTTCATATACATGTAGCAGGTGGTTACATTTAGGGGGAAGCATCTGAGTGGTAACTAGGCTCAGATGCACTAATTGTTAGGTCTCATGGACCATTTCTATCCCTGGGAGATAGTACTGGTGTGTAAGTTCACTGGGGCCTATGGGTGGCGCAGTTGCCATGGGCCCAGGTTGAACCGCAGTACAAGGTTGTGTCCTTTTTGTCCCCTCTCAGCAGCAGTACGGCGGGGCAGGGAACCTGCTGTGCCTGTTGGGAGAGGATATAAAAGGGGGCGGCCATCTTCCAGAGGGGTCGTCGGTTCTGTGCTCAGGCACCTTAGGCCTGGGTGCGTGTGTGTCACCTCCGGGTGCCCTAGGCCCGGAGGCCTGGTCGGGTTGTCTCTGGGTGCCCTAGGCCCAGAGACGGAACTGCTGTTCCATCTCAGACACCTTCAGTCTGGGGTGAGGTACTTTGCAGAAAGGCCCGTAGCCCAGCAGCCTTCGGCTGGGATCCGCCGGGGACCGAGACTCCCAGGGATCTGCCTATCCAGGATGAGGAGGCCAGGGAGGTGACCCTTTCTGAAGGCCCAGCGCAGAGCCGTGGTGACAGATGGGGCCTCTGGTAACTCTCCGGAGGGATTTGCTTGTCCTATAAGGGCTAGCTCACTAACGGAAGGAAGTGCGTGTTCTTTAAATCACAGTGGCACTGATACTACGTACCCAAGGTCAGTAGCAGTGGCTTTCATATTTTTTTCACCCGGTCAGTGACAGTGACCAACCTCATGGTCTGTGGCAGAGACCGTGCGCCAAGCCTGTTCATGCTGATCAGAGCAGGAGAAACCCAAATTCAAGTTTGTGCCTGGACCTCCTCCCACCTTATCTGACCTGTGTCTTGTCCCAACATGTCTGCTCTCAAAGAGACTGTTTATTGTGCTAAAAGGAATAAATAAGTGTTGGACCTTTCAGTTGGTGTGGACAGTTGCTTACTGGGGAGAATTAAAGACTTTTTTCTGACTACTGCAGAAACAAGGTCAGCACTGGAGGCTTTTTGACACTGGCTGCAGGCAGGCCCGATAAACTAACACCGCTCAACCTCCCTATTCAGGAGGGTATGGGCTTGTGGTGCGGTGTGCCTCATTCTTTTCCTGCGGAGGAGCCAAGCAGAAGAAAAGCAGGTACAGTCTGGGGTTGGTGCGCTACATACACCCTGCAGCAGTTAGCCAAATTTCCAATCTCCTCTAGTTAGAGCTCTTCTGTTTACCCACCTCCCAGGTATACCTGCAGTCCAGCCAAACAGAGAACACCTGTTTTTTTCCTTCTGAATTGCCTTGAATATAAAATTATCCTCTCCATGTGTCACCCAATCCCACAGTAGGCAGGTGAAGACAAACTTTTCCCATTCCAACTAACATTATTGAGAGGGATGTAGCAGTGAAGTGTTGTAGTCCCTCAACCTTCTGTCATGCAGCTGGTTAATATAAAATGGCACTGCAATGGGGTTGCCGGGGGCGTGCCAGCCACATTTGTTTGTTTGAGGGGACAAATCTCCTCATAAGGGAGACTGTCCCCAGCAAACAGGAAAAAAATTGTAAACATAACAAATGGTAACTTTTGAGCAGAGCAATCCCACCTAAGGTCTTTAGGAAGTTACTCCACTTGTTATCATATATGTCATCTTTCAGTATCAGGAGAGTTTCCGGAGATATTTCTGACTGACATCACTTGATCTTGACTGATTTAAATTGCATGTGCCCCTATCAACAAAATAGCAGGCTCAAGCACTGCTTAGTAGGCAGCATGTGCCCTGATGATAAATTTGACTTTGCAGAGAAGGGCTTACTATTAATTACTATTAATATAGAGCAATATTTCTCAATCAGGGTACTGGGGCACCCTGGTGTACCTTCTGGCACATGACCCAGTTTTCCCTGCATCAGCATCTTGGGCCAGGAGGCAAAGGCGACGCATGGCTCCCCCAGCATTCAGTAGAAGACCGAAGTCTCCTCCAGTCCTCCTCCACCTCCCCATCATCTGCAATGTTGCTGGAGCTAAAAGGTTGTTGTGATGAGGGGACTGTGTGATTAGGGGGCTCTTTAATGGGGGGGGATTGTGTGATTTGGGAGCTCTGTGATGAGGGTGAAGCTGTGTGACTGGAAGACTGTGTGAGTTGGGGGTTCTGTGATGGGGAACTCGGATGTCATGTGGGGGACTCTGGTATGATGGAGAGGCTCTGATGTGATGGGGGACTAATGCATAGGGGGCCTTTGATGTATAAGGGTGATTCTGATGTTAAAGGGAAGCCTTTCTTGTATTGGGGGGTGCATCTGATGTATAGGGGGACTCTGATGTGATGGGGGGCCTCTGACATGAAGGGGTGACTCTGATGTAAAGGGGCGCTATGATGTGATGGGGAAACCTCTGATGTTAGTTTCATTTCACCAAGGGAGTTGTGTGTACTGTCCCAGGCTCAGGTTATCCATTGATAAGTACATTTAAATTTTTTAACATTTTAGACTGGCATGGCATGGATATTTATTTTATTGGACCTTGTAAACGGTTAGGCCTCATGCACATTGCAGCTCAAAGAAGTTCTTTTTTTTTCTTTACCGGTAACTCTCTCTATATTAGTCTATGGGGGGTTATTTACAAAAGGCAAATCCACTTTGCACTACAAGTGCAAACTAAAAGTGCACTTGGAAGTGCAGTCACTGTAAATCTGAGGGGTATATCTGAAATGAGGGGAAGCTCTGCTGATTTTTTTATCCAAGCATGTGCAAGCTAAAAGGCTGTTTTTTATTTTCCTTGCATGTCCCCCTCGGATCTACAGCGACTGCACTTCCAAGTACACTTTCAGTTCAATTTCTTGTAGTTGGCACTTGTAGTGCAAAGTGGATTTGCCTTTAGTAAATAACCCCCACGTGTCAATGCACAGTTGCACACTATAGGTGTTTTCAGTGGTTTAGCGGCAGGGGAGTTTACATACAGAAAAAAGCATTACTTGTGTATTTTAAACAGGAGCTTTTGAGCATAAAAAACGATCAAAAGCTCTTTAACGCAGAATTCTGGCCAAAAGAATGTATTAACACCAGACGCATAAACACGTGCTACACGCCCATCCAAAACACGCCTTTTTACCACACTGCTGTTGCTAAACTCCTGTCGGGGGGAAAAAAACATCAAGAGCATTCAGTGTGCATGAGGTCTTAACCACTTGGCGCCCGCGCTATAGACAAAAGACGTCTACAGCGAGGCGCCTATCTGCCGGGTGGACATCCATGGACGTCCTCGTGTTTACTTCCGCAATACGCGCCGCCGCTGGCGCGCACCGGGGAAAAGCTGTGCCCGCCGTGTCACGTGGCGGCCGATGCGCATGCCTGGCGGCCGCGATGTCCGCCAGTTACCCGCGATCAGCAGTCACAGAGCCAGGGACGTGGATCTCTGTGTGTAAACACAGAGATCCAAGTCCTGTCAGGGAGAGGAGACCGATGGTGTGTCCCTTGTACATAGGGACAACCATCGGTCACCTCCCCCAGTCAGTCCCCTCCCCCCACAGTAAGAATCACTCCCAGGGAACACATTTAACCCCTTGATCGCCCCCTAGTGTTAACCCATTCCCTGCCAGTCACATTTATACAGTAATCGGTGCATATTTAAAGCATTGTTTGCTGTATAAATGTGTATGGTCCCAAAATAGTGTCAAAAGTGTCCGATCTGTCTGCCGTAATATCGCAGTCCTGACAAAAATTGCAGATCACCGCCATTACTAGTAGAAAAAAAAAAGGTCATAATTCTATCCCCTATTTTGTAGGCGTTATAACTTTTGCACAAACCAATCACTATACGCTTATTGCGATTTTTTTTTTACCAAAAATATGTAGAAGAATACGGCCTAAACTGAGAAAAAAATAGTTAAAAAAAAAAAATTGGGGATATTTATTATAGCAAAAAGTTAAAAATATTGTGTTTTTTTCAAAATTGTTAGTCTTTTTTTTGTTTATAGCGCAAAAAATAAAAACTGCGGAGGTGATCAAATACCACCAAAAGAAAGATGTATTTGTGGGAAAAAAAGGACGTCAATTTTGTTTGGGAGCTACGTCGCACGACTGCGCAATTGTCATTCAAAGCGTGACAGTGCTGAAAGCTGAAATTTTGCCTGGGCAGGAAGGGGGTATATGTGCCCAGTAAGCAAGTGGTTAAGGTGTCCTTAGACCTTACATACCCTCCATCCAATACAATGGCAAGCTCAATGAATGATTGGGAATTGTTTGAGCAATAACCCAAAGTGATTGTAAACACAAAGTTTTTTTTTTTTTAAATAACAAACAAGTTTATATTTACCTGCTCTGTGCAATGGAATTGAAATTCAATGTCCTCTTCTCAAGTTCCATACCGGTGCTTCTGGCTCCTCCTCTTCTCAGTGTGCCACCATAGGAAACCGCTTCCTATGGTGGCACACCTGCAGGCTTGATCCCGAGCCACGCTGCCTGTGTCCCAAATCAGACAGTGCTTCTTGAATTCCTCTTTAAAGTCAATGCTCTTCCTGGTATGTAAGATCTAAGGCACTGTCACCTCTGAATGCTTGTCTTATAAGATGTACTGCTCACCGTTCTCCTTGCTGAAGGTTCTGACATTAGAAAACAAAACCCCCTGCCTCTACCAAGATGGCCACATCCACACAGAGACACACTGCAGACATGGCTAGTCAGTAATAGGAAAAGATTAGCTAGAGGGAGACCACAAGCAATACTGGTAAATACTCTAATCTACCGATTTTTGGGCACATTTCCAGAGTTCTGTTCCTCTTTAAGAAAAGCCTCATTGGCATTGTCTCCCTTTTCCCTTCTCCTGTGACATAAAAAGGGACATTCTGCCAAACAGAATATCAGAGTAGCTAATTTTTGCATTAAAAGGAACTTACCCAGATGTAGATATGGGAGCTACCATTGCAGACTTGACTTTGAATATTTTATTTATTAGGGAAGCAATGCCTGGCATGACAGCCCAGAGCCTGCTCTTTCAAAGACAAGCTATCAATGGCAGATCTAACATTTCTATCTGGACAGGTTCCCTTTCAGCCAGCACTGATAAAGATGGGGGTATGTATTTATTTAAAGCATTTGTGTGGACATACCATTATGATTTGTGTTGACTTTTTTGTCATAGTTAATCACACCCATTACTATGATCTCCTGTACTCAGATCCTTCTTGATCTTTTTCATAATAAACAGTCACTCCACTGTGATCTTTGTTTCTGACTAAACCAGTATATTACATCTTAAATTGGGGACTTTAAAGTGTTACTAAACCCAGGAACCTGCATTCACTATATTTGGCCTTCCACAGTACACAGAACATGGAAATGCAATAGTTTTAGTAAATATAAACTGCTAAATACCTATTCTAATCGGCAGTTAGAGCTGTCATGTGACTTCTATCAGTGTCCAGCAAAGCATTGGTAAAGCTTGTAGGTGTTTTCATTCTCCTCTGATTGTCCTATGAGGCTGCTGGACCTCTGACCCTCTGTCTGGACAGTGCTGATTGGCCTTGTGCTGATCACGTGCACTATCCCAAGAAAAAAATCTCCACTCTAAACTGAGCATGTGCAGAATGCCCCCAAGGCTCTGTTCTATCAGGAGATGGTTTGGGGACTGTGAAAGAAGAGGAGGATCAGAGAAGACAGGATCAAATAGCCTTTTTACACAATGCGCAGGATTACCCCTTAAGCCTCGTACACACGACAGGTTTTCCCGTCGGATAAAAAAACTGTGGTTTTCCTGACGGAATTCCTCTCAAGCCTGCCTTGCATACACACGGTCACACAAAAGTCCGGTGAACTTTTGACTGCCAAGAACGTGGTGACGTAAAAGACTACGACGAGCCGACAAAATGAAGTTCTATGCTTCCGAGCATGCGTCAAATTGTTTCCGAGCATGAACGTTTTTTTTCCCATCGGAAAAGTATACAGACGAATGGTTTTCCCGTTAGGATATTTTCCTGATGGGAAAAAAGAGATCCTGCTCTCTTTTTTTTCCCAGCAGTTTTCCCATTGGAAAAACTGCGATGGAGCATACACACGGTCGGAATTCCCGGCCAAAAGCTCTCATCGCAGTTTTTCCGACGGGAAAACCGGTCGTGTGTACGAGGCATTAGTTTCCACAGTGAGTATAACAAGCATGCTTTACTGCATATACAGACTGATATTATTGTTGTGGATCTAGTAACACTTCATTAATTATATGAATTATACTAATTTATTGAATACCTATTAGGCCTCATGCCCACTGGCGTTTTTACAGCTGTGTTTTTTGCAGCTTAAAAACGCCTGTCCATGTTATTGTAAATATTTATTTTTTATTTTTTTGAAAAAAAACCCCCAAAAAAACAAAAAACAAAAAACGTCGGAGCTAAAAACGCGACCGCGAGTTAGTGCGCGTTTTTGCGCGTTTTTTGACGCTCACGTTTTTTTCTGCCTTATTCTGACGCTGAGGAACGCACTGGTCCTGGGTTTTTTTTACAGCTTAAAAACGTCTATGCTATTTGCAGCTCAAAAACGTCTAGGTGGGCATGAAGCTATAGACTAACATGGACAGGCGTTTTTAAGCTGTAAAAAACGCTCAAAAACGCGGCTGTAAAAACGTCCGTGGGCATGAGGCCTAATGCCCCATACACACGATCATTTTTCATGCCGTTAAAAATGGCATTAAAAAAAATGGCCATTAAAAATGATCGTGTGTATGCTCCAGAGCATTTTTAACGACGTGAAAAACGGGCATTAAAAATTTCGAACATGCTCTCTTTTTTCACGTCGTTTTTCATGTCGTTTTTTTTAACGACGTGAAAAACGATAGTGTGTATGCTTTAACGACGTGAAAAAAAAATGCGCATGCTCAGAATCAAGTATGAGACGGGAGCGCTCGTTCTGGTAAAACTAGCGTTCGTAATGGAGATAGCACATTCGTCACGCTGTAACGGACTGAAAAGCACTAGACTGAAAAGAGCGAATCGTCTCTCAACAAACTTTACTAACATGAAGGGTGGCGCCATTCGAACGGAACTTCCCCTTTATAGTGCCGTCGTACGTGGTGTACGTCACTGCGCTTTTCTTGAACATTTTTTAAAATGATGGTGTGTACGCAAGACAGGCTTGAGAGGAAACAAGAAAAAAAATGACGAGAAAAACGCCAGTTTTAAAAATGACATTAAAAATGATCGTGTGTACGCGGCATTAGTCTTACCTTCATTTTTGTTAAAACATGTATAATATCAAAATACATTTACTGCATCACATTGCATGAAGAAAGAAAACAAACGTCAACGCATCAACTATACATCTGGAATACATTTTTTGCAAGTATTTCCCAGTAGGCACTTTACATTACATTTTTGTGAGGTTTGTTTGTTCTGTTGGTGTACAATTACATTGGCTGAACAGTTTAATTCTGAACAGACTCAGTTCATGTGCTGGAACTATGATCTCTTGGGGTCCTCTGTTTTGTTTTTATCCCCGAACATTATTTGATTATCACGACTGAAATCATTCATACCTTGCAACAGTCTCTTTCCTCAAGTATATTCCTGAATATCTGGAGCTGGTCATTATGTATGTCTATCTATATATATTTATAATTCGGTGGTTAAAGTCTATACTTTATATAAAAACCTCAAACTTAAATCCTTGTCTTCTGTAGCTCCAAGGTTAAAACTATGTGCCCGTGAGTTTGTATTGTCCTGTAATGATCTACACATTGGCCTTCATTTAGGAAAGGAAAGAAAATAATCTTATGACCTTCACTACAGAGGAAGCCTGCAAGTAACAGAAAACAAGGATGTCCTTTCACTGAGATGCCTCTGGGGCAGTTGTAGAAACTAATATTACTACTGACAAAACTTGGTCCATGTATGTTCCTCATTTTTTGTGAAGGACAGTGTTTCCAAAGACACACTACATACCTCATAACTTTTTAAATGTCCACTGCGGGACATTCTTTCACATTTTTTTCCCCTCTCATTAAAGTTGTTGAGCGGGGGGTGCCGTGGGAAATTCATGTCGGTGCGGGAAGTTCCCGCACAATCCGTGCGTGTTGGGAGGTATGACACTATGCATGCGAGTTTGTGTCTCTAAAGCCGTGTACACACGATCGGTTTTCCTATGGATTTTAAACCGATGGATTTGTTCATCGATAATCCGATGAAGCTGACTTCCATCAGTCTTATCTACACACCATCAGTCAAAAATCCGACCGTCCCAAACGCCGTGACGTAAAACACTCCGATGAGCCGAGAAAAATGAAGTTCAATGCTTCTGAGCATGTGTCGAATTGATTCTGAGCATGCGTGGGTTTTTTGTCCGATGGAGTTCCACACAGACGATCGGAATTTGCTATCAGTTTTTTTCCCATCGGATAAATTTAAAACATGTTCTATTTTTTCTCACCGATGGAAAAAAGACCGATGGGGCCCACACACGATCGGTTTGTCCGATGAGAAAAGTCCATCGGACTGTTTTCATCGGTAAAACCGATCGCGTGTACACGGCTTAAGAATCCACATACCTCTGTATATTATGCTTACTGAGGGAGAAAACATTTTTTGAATGTATTAACACTCTCAAGCCCTGTACACACGATCGGTTTTGCTGATGAAAACAGTCCGATGGACTTTTTTCATCGGACAAACCGATCGTGTATGGGCCCCATCGGTCTTTTTTCCATCGGTTTTAAAAAATAGAACATGTTTTAAATGTTTCCGATGGCTCAAAAACCGATAGCAAGTTCCGATCGTCTATGGGCAAGTCCATCGGATAAAAAACCCACGCATGCTCAGAATCAAGTCGACGCATGCTCAGAAGCATTGAACTTCATTTTTCTCGGCTCATCGGAGTGTTTTACGTCACCGCGTTTGGAGTTTTTTGATGGATGGTGTGTAGGCAGGACTGATGGAAGTCAGCTTTATCGGATTTCCGATGGACAAAACCATCAGATTAGAATCCATAGGATATCCGATCGTGTGTACAGGGCTTCAGTTAATGCTACTACCTAGGAAAGGGAGTTCCACATTTTCACTGCTCTAACAGCAAAGAACCCCTTGTGCAAATAAGGATTAAACCTTCAGGCTGGGTTCACACTGACGCCGCATTCAGCTCGCAGCAGGGGTCCGGTGCGTCCCTGTTCTCAGTTTCAAAAAAGAAGAAGGAACCCCCTACGGGACTTTAAGGGCAGTAGATAGAGCATAACCAAAGTATATAAAAAAGTATACATTTTATTACAAATGATTAAAACAAATATAGTCCATCAATCCATATGTATTGAATAAAAACAATGAACCATCATATAACAATCAATGTACAATAGTATACAATACTCTGAAATAGAAGGTGGTTGGCCCCAGGTTTGTCTCATATAAATATGGACTTACATAGGGGTCATACATAGGGGTTCACCAAACGACTCCTACTTACAAATAATGTTCTCCATTTCAGGGACGAATCAGGGCCGAATTTTTGCCTGAATTTGGCCCTGAAACTGAGCCAAAGACACACAAGCTGCTCCACAGCCGCAACGGAGATGTGTGAACCGGCTCCATAGAAAGCCGGTCACAATCTCCTGTCATGGGAATTTGATGCAGGGAAACCTGCATCCAATTCGCACTAGTGTGAACCTAGCCTCAATCCCAAATTGTGACAGTGTGTCCTCTTCATATGTCCTAGCTCCTTAAATGGTTAACATATCCCCGTTGCCCCCTTATGTACAACTGATTCACGTTTATTCCATGCTATGTTTTTTCATACAGGAGAACTGCTTGATTAAACATTATATCTAATCTTTTTTGATGATTATATTATTGCAAACATGCTTCACCGCCTCGGCAAACAGTAAACAGAACTAAGAGCTAGCACAAACATGTGATCCTGGAAGACAGAATTCTTGCTGAAGGTTAAAGCTGGAAACTTCAGGAAAAGTAAAGTACTGGTATCTTTAAGTCTAAAGAACACAAAATGACCTTCTGACTGAGCTCTATTCCAGTTTGAGAAAAAAACAAAACACTGGAATTTATGGAAGCTGGCGAGCCAGGGGAGGATACATACTCTGTGTAATAATGAAAAACATCTGGAGTTTCTTATTTTTATTGCTGCTAAGGAGGAGAAAAAAAAGGGAGTGAGCATTTGACTCGCAATATTGATTTCTAACATATTGTTTTTATTCTCCTAACCCACCCATATGGAATACATTTATTGTAGGCAAAAACAAATCTACTAAATGTGACTGGAAATTTACTGTTTCTTCAATAGTGGCACTGAAAATCACAAGCACTGGAAAAATTTGCAGTATATTGGAATCGTGTATGAAAATACTGGAGGTTTTTGCACTGATAAATGGAGAGCAGTTGCACTGAAAAGTTTTTTCGGACAATATGGACTATTTTTGAAGCATGAACTTAGCACTTTGGGTTTGGGGAGCACTTTATTTAAGGAATATATGTTTTAAAAGAATTTTAGGTATACTTGGTCACTTTATATGTTTAAGTTTAAAGAATATGCATGAAAGGGAGGTTTTAAGGTTTTTAAGTGCTGAACTTTTACATTTATTTAAACCACTATTGCCCAGTTAAAGTGTTACTAAACCCACAGCAGTAAAATCAGTCCGTATTTGCAGTAAAGCATGCTTGTTATACTCACTGTGGAACCAAAGGGGTTAATCCTCTGCAATGTGTAAAAAAGGCTGTTTGATCCTGTCATCTCTGATCCTCCCCTTCTTCCACAGTCCCCAACCAATTTTCTGGTAGAACAGAGCCTGCACATGCTCAGTTTGGTGTGTATTGCTAGAGAGGTTTTTTTTTTTTTTTCTTCTTGGGAGAGTGCATGTGATCAGCACAGGGCCAATGAACACTGTCCAGATAGAGGGTCAGATGGGCTGCAGCCTCATGGGACAGTCAGAGTAGAATGAAAACTCCTCCTACACGCTTTAACCAGACACTGATAGAAGACTGCTATATACTTCTGATGAGAAAATGTATTTAGCAGTATATATTTACTAAAATAATTGCATTTCCATGTTCTGTGTACTGTGGGAGACCAGATATAGTGAATGCAGGGTCATGGGTTTAGTAACACTTTAAGTATTATAGTTTGATGTACGATAATTCTCCAAAATCAGAAGCGCAGACTACTTACCTATTTTAATCTTGATATAATAAACAGTGCACTTATACCGCTAAAATTAATATTTAGATTGGAAAGCTCTCTAGACAGTTGTATAAAGAGGGTACTAATGCGCAAACCACAGCGATGATGAATAAACTAAAACTACACCAATAGCTGCCAACATAAAGGTGTTCTCACACTAAGGATAAAATTGATATGGTAGGTAATGTGGCGCTTATTGAAATAAAATGATAACCTACTAATAATAAAATTACTTGGAAATTCCACAAGGATAGATCCAAATAAATAAAGCGTCCTTTGAATTAATCTCTCATATAAATTGTACAGCAAATAATTATCAAACCAATGCTATAACAATATGTATTGCAGGTAATGTGGCACTTACTATAAAAATAATGAATCCACATAAGGTGACTGTCAAAGATGGTAGCTGGCTATTCAATTAACATAGATCGGGCAAATTAATAAATTAACCTAAAGTAAATAACCCACATCGGTAGGATAAGTGCAAATAATACAATACTTCCAACCAAGGAAATAACATCCAGTGCTTAACGAGGACTTCTGTGTATAATCAAATCACAAATGTGAATTCCAAATAATTAATGTGCATCAACACGATAAAGTGCATAAATAGACAATCAATAAATGACATAGTTTATCATAAATATGTGCAAAAAAAGCAATTAATGTGCAAAAGAAAATTGAAAAAAATTATATTATATAGTATCTTATTAATGCATAGGAGGAAAGTCTCATATAAGGTGCAACAGTGATCCAGATATCTTTAAAGATGTGTCCAAACGTGCAGCAAAAAGTTCATCACATTAAAGTGCATGTGCCACCGTCCAATATGTTTCCACCATCCAATGTGCGACTCACTATGTGCCCCAGGCTCTCACCTCATATGCAATAAATTGTGCCTCTCTGGTGATTCCCCACTGGGCGATCAATAGAACGCGTTTCCAATAGAATCACAATCAATGGTTATAAGTGCTCGTAGGTGGCCTTTGAAAAAGTCACGTGAACAGTGACGCAATGCATCAGGGAAGAGAGTCAGGTGTCGTCACTTCCGGGCGTGGCCGAGACCGGAAGTCTTTGTGTATACTACGCTGTTTACCTAGTGTTTTAACTGTAAGTCACTACCTTTTTTTTTAATAAATCGATTGTCGAAATACTACTACTTATTTTCCATGCCTACGAACACTTATAAGTTATAACCATTGATAGCCATTCCGAAATACTCGGGAAAAACTCGGAGTCTATTGTATATTGTAAGATGTTAAACACTGTGGTGGGTTCACAACGGTATGGGCAGCCATCTTACAAAATAACTTGTAGAAGTAATTTGTTTAGTTGATTTATCTGTGTGGTTATATAATAGTCACGGAAAGCAAGGCCATTTTACAGGACCAATAGAATCACATGATGTAAACATTGTTCCCTCATGATATTCCCCTATTTTAAGATGACAATGCCTCCCTGATCACCCCTTCCCCCAACACACACACACACAAAGTAGTGCTTTCATGTACACCAGTGTAAGATCAGATGCCTACCATGGTTCCCTCAATTACTAGATCTTATAGGAAGCTCTGACATTGGAACTGTGAAGTAACTTTCTTTCTCCATTTTTAGAGTGACCTTTACTAAAATTTACAAAAAGCTGCATAAAAGGGAATTTTAACTGTCCTGACCATGCATCAGTTCTCTGCTTGTATTCAAGAAACTCTACTGCATCAAACACATTTCTAGAAGTTGGATGCCTGGTTCCATGCTTTATCCTGCAGTTCTATCCACCAGCTCCTATATCACTAATTTGTCCTGTAGTAACATAGGAGTCAGTGGAAAAAACCAAAGTGCACAAAGGGGAACCAAGAATAAATTTTTCCCAAATATGTTTTTTCCATGTAGCTTTTTCTACATGGTGCTGAAGGCATTTTTTTCTTAAGAATTTTGTTAACACTTGCTCCTCACATTTCAAGAAAGACTAAAGCCCTTCCTAAGGCAAATCTTTATTATTTTTTTTTCAGTTTTGTATGTCTTTGCTAAGGTAAAAAGAAATTCCTCCTTGTGGTATATTTCACATTATAAAACCTCCTTATGTATATGTGTCATAAAACTGAATAACAATATTAGAAGTGTGGATTAAAATTTCCGTGTGTGATGAAAACACGCAAACACCGATCCTATAAAACCCATACATAAAAAAATAAATTTTTTATTCCGTAAATAAAAGTAAATTTGCATTTTCAACACAGTTGTCTGTTAAAAGGATTGACTAGAATTTGAGTTCATTAACAGCTTACTTGTTCATGATCTTTAAATATGTTTGTGTCACTGTTTTAAATGATGATGCTGATTTTCCATCTCATAGAACTTTGACATGTTTACATTCCATGTATCACAGCAGTTTGGTTTATTTTTAATGAAAAAAAAAGGCTTTAGATAAGTGGAACAACAGACAGAAGAAAGAAATGCTTTTCCTTTCACGCAATGCTTTGCACTATTTTTTGCTGATAAATTCTGGTCAACATGTTAGGAAATTATTTTCTTAATACAATGTTGTGTAGGTTTTTGTTTTTCACATTGTCCTGTAAACCAGTGTTCACTTCAAATTTCCAATCATGTGCAAGGAAATAAAAAATAAAATAAAAATGTCCCTGAATATCAAGGGAAAAAGGGCTATCAGGGCAAAATTATATATTACTTCATTGGTAAACTGATCCCTTTGGCTACAGATGTCTCTAGGAGCTGTCTTGGTTATGAAATTCAATATCTCAATTAAAGATGTCAAGTCTCTGAAGAAAAATGTTTGTTCTAACATCATTTGTTATACCGCCTGTCAGAGCATCAATAATTTTCTTTTCAATTTCTGTTGCCATTTAAATGATCCCTTTTAAATGTGCAAGTCTTGGAAACACATTGGGACCCAGTTATAAAGGTGTGGCTATGCCTTTATCTAGGCCAGTGTTTCTCAACTCCTGTCCTCAAGGTGCACCAACAGGTCATGTTTTTGGGATTTCCTGCAGATGAAACAGCTGTGGTTATTATCAAGGCAGTGAAACTGCTCAAATCACCTGTGCAAATCAATGGAAATCCCAAAAACATGACCTGTTGGTGCACCTTGAGGACTGGAGTTGAGAAACACTGATCTAGGCCATACTGCAATTTCAAAAAGCACATTTATAAACCACTGTGGTATGTTTCACAAATATACTTAGTGCTTTGCTTACTTTGAGACTCTGAAGCAAGCAAAGATTGTTATTTTTAATAAATGGGGGGAGCAAAGTGCCTGGAGGAGTAGAGTTTGGTCACATGACTATTCAAGGTCATGTGATCAGAGTCTCCTCCTATCACAGAGTGTTCACTGCATCATTATGCAGACAACACAACATAAAATGCAGGCACAGTGTGAAGTAAGCACTGCAGTGTCCAATAGAGAGAAACATTGGCTGTTCTCTAAAATAAATGGCCCCCTCTAGTGATCAATTATCAAGCATTATTCATTCCCTGTTATAAAGGGTGAAACCTGATTGGTTCATATAGGTTACAATGCCTAATGCATCATCATTGCTCTTTACAATTAACCATTATACCCAGTTGGATGTCATATGACGTCCTGGGCTTTCAGTGGTTACACCGGGATGATGCCTGCACCTGCAAAGCATCATCTCGGTATCAAAAAGTAGAAGTATTAGAGTGGCTGTACAGCGACTCGATCGCTTCTACAGGCAGCGGAAGTGGGGGGAGGCATCCCCGCTCTGACCGGCGGCATCCACTGCATTACACAGAGAGACAGGAACTTATGTTGTTCCTCCCTCTCTGTGACCCCAGAAACTGGAAGCGACTAAGGATTTGGTCGCTTCCAGTTTCAATTCTTTTGGTTTCGGTTCTTTACCAACATCTTTATTTTTTCCATTCCGATTTTCAGAGCTTCTCCATGCGTATGTACCACTAATTGTCATAGATGGCTTTTAAGAAGGTTAATAAGTGCATACATTATCAACAGATAAATTCTGAACCAGAAAAAAATAGGCATATAGACATTACTGTGCCATTCCAATACCTCTTATACCTCACTGGGACCTTTAGGCTGGGGTTACTATAATTCCTAGTTGAAAATCAGGAACAGGTTCTGATTTGGTGCGTCACTTTCTTATAATTTAAAGAATCAAATGTACACTAAATATAACAAAGCCCAGGATTCCCACATCTCCAAAATGAATATTTGCAATCACTTGGAGGTAGAAGGTAGAAAACGATGAGGGAATATATCAGTATGAGAGATGCCCATTATACATTTTATTCCTTACCAAAATTACAATTTTGTGGGTATGAAAGCCCCATCTCATGGTCTCTACAGCAGAGATGAGTCTCTCTGTGTGGCACAGTCTTTCAGCACTGATAGTGTCCAATTACCATGGAAAAAAAATATTACAAAGATTTTGTGAAACAACAGTAGTAGAGGATGGATAGGCATTGTGGCAGAGCGTTGCCCTACCAGGGTCTAGAAAGAGGTTGTGACACAGAATTCTCAACCAGGCAGGTTGAGGGGCTCCAGGGAGCTTGTGTCATGGAGAGGAATCTGGCTTTTCAGTTTCTTCAGTGTTTTCTAAAGTCTGTTTTGGGACCTAGAGCCTGGAGATTTCTAAGTGATCTGGGTGGGATGAAATCTCCAATCCTGGGTCCAGGTTTTCAGAACAACCAAAACATGAATTGGTCAGGTGTGTGCTGGGCTATTAGTAATGACCTGACCATGGTTCTGAGCTTCACCCTGGCAGACAGGAGGTCTGGCCCAGGAGTCAGGAGATTTCCACCTAGGAAAGAGGTGGGAGTCACTGCAGCAAAAGGCTGCTAGCTATGTGCACTGAGTTGGTAAGCGACCAGTCTGTGGGAGACAGACCGAAGGCCAGAGCAGGTGTACTGCAAGTGCAAGCCAGATGGGCTGAGTGATTGTTTGTTTTGAAGCAAGAGTGAAATGCTGAACTTTCTTTTTAATAAAAATGGGCAAGAAAAGCCCTTAAAAAGAAGAAAAGTGAGTGGTGGTGTCCTTAAAAGCTCTACATTTGATGCTAGTTCTCACAGCCTGCTTGAAGGGAAAGTCTATATGGAATTTCACAAACTCTGAGGAAGAGTTAGTGTGGCAGTAGGAGTTTGCACATTCCTCACCTGCTGTTATACATGGTAATGACCAGAAACTGTGGGCACGTACTAAAAGAGAATACATTTTCTGGTCGTGATGAAGTGTCCCACTATAACAGTGTGGCAAAGCACAAGAGTCAGGGCTATTTTTCATTCAGCAGGAACCCGGGGGGACTCAGTACCGGCACCTCCCCTATGCTATAGGGTCCGATGATGCCTGCTGCTAGGGGATATTTTGTTGATTGGGGGTTCTATTGTTGCTGGGAGGGTCTTATGTTGCTGGTAGGTCAATTGTTGATGGGTATATCTACTGTTAAGGGAGGGAACTATAATTACTGGGGGGTCTATTGTTGCTATAGGGGGGTCCTATGTTGCTGGTGGTCAGTTGTTGCTGGGAGCAGTCTTCTCTTGAGAAGGGGCCTATTGTTGCTGGCTGCTGGGAGATCTATTGTTACTGGTGGGGACCATTGTTCCCTGGGGTAGGTCTGCTGTTTTTGCAAGGTGGTATTTTGTTGCAAGCAGTCTATTGTTGCTGGGAGGATCTCTTATTGTTGGGGGTGTCTATTATTGTGGGGGGATCTACTTTTTGCTTTGGGGGGGGGCTATTGTTGCTGGCTGTGTGGGATCCATTTTACTGCATTTCTTATGATAATTATCAAATTCAATACAGATTACTTAGCATCACAAAATAATACTTGGTTCTATTTTCTCCAAAAGTGGTGGTTCTGGGAGGTGGGTAGGGGGTGGAAACAAGGGACAATGCTTGGAGGTGGGTAGGGGGTGGAGAAAATAGATGACAAGGGGAGAGGGCAGTTCTTGCACCTATTCCCTGAGAAAAAAAGCCCTGACAAGAGTAATAGTGGTAAGCAGACCAAAATTATACACAAGCAGGTCTGCATTACCTGGAGTCTCTACGTCTATAGACTGTTTCCGAAATCCATATCAGTAGTAAGAGAATGGCAGCTGGTTGCTGCTGTAACCCTATTAGATATTGCACTTTTAGGTAAAGGTAGGGAGGACCTGGCGGTGGGGCCAAAAAGCCATATCTGCAAGGTATTACAGTTTTCACTACCCGTGTTTCCCTGAAAAAAAGCCTGGGTCTTATATTAATTTTGGCAACAAAATACACAGTAGGGCTTATTTTTGGGGTAGGTCTTACCATGTAAAGTGCTATCTTCTCTCCCCCTCTCTCTCTCTGCCTGGCAGGAATCCCCAGTGTGAACCGAGTTAAAATGCTTGTAAAATCCTATAATCCACTCTATTACAGTAGTATATAATGTACAATGTGTGTGTTTCTGTAATATACCGTATTTTCCACACCATAAGACACACTTTTTTTCCCCAGAAAATGTCTCTGCGTCTTATGGTGCGAATATACGACAGGCACCGCCGCCACTGGCACTGCCCCCCGCCGCCACTGGCACCGCCCCCCGCCCAGTGCACTTTTCAGGGGGGGCATCTCCGCATGAAAAAAGCCCCCCCTCTGCCGAGTCCGGGATCCCGCACACAAACTGTACCCAGCTACAGACTCCCAGGCAGGCCTGTAGTGATGAAAGAGTGGCGTGACTTGGCCAGGGAGGGAGGGCGGGGACTAGCGCCCCATAAGCGACCAGTGATTGGCCGCACTCTAAGCAACTGATGGAGGCTCCGCCTACCCTCCTCAGTGACATCTAGGCTCAGCGCAGGTGTGCTCACCGCGCTATCTACTGTTACTAGTAAACACAGAAGCCTCAGTTCTGTGCTTACTAGTGACAGCCTTGAGCGCATCTCTCCCGTTGGCTTCCACAGAATCTCTGAGCTGTGTGATCATGGGCAGGAGGTGTTAAGTACAAGTTGAGCTTCAGAGGTCCGGATGGCGACCCCCGTGCCGGATGATCCCATGGCTGCCACTGGCAAGTGAAAAGAGTTGCAGCCACAAGTGCTGTACACTGCGTGGGTAAAGCCAGAAAAAAGGGGGTTGGAGATACAGAGGGAGCTGAGTTAAAGAGATGCAAAGCTTAGCTGTTGGGGGGATTGCAGAGATAAGCTGTAGAAAAAGGTGCAAAGACGAGTTGTGGCCAGGGGTGCAGAGGTGAGCTTTAAAAGGGGGGAAGTGCGATAAAGTGATCTGCGGTCATTGATGGGGGAGGCGTGCATAGGTGAATTGCAGAAGTATGGGGGGTGCAGAAGTGAGTAACAGACATGGGGTAAAGAGGTGAGTCGCAGAAAGAGGGCGCAGGGGTGAGTCGCAGAAAAGAGGGCACAGGGGTGAGTCGCAGAAAAGAGGGCACAGAGGTGAGTCGCAGAAAGAGGGAGCAGAGGTGAGTCGCAGAAAGAGGGTGCAGAGGTGAGTCACAGAAAGAGGGCGTAGAGGTGCGTTGTAGACAGGGGGTGCAGATGTGAGTTGCCAAAGAGTGTGTGTGTGTAGATGTGAGTTGGAGAAGGGTGGGGGGTGCAGAGGTGGGTTGTACATGGGTGGGAATGAGGAGGTGGGTTATGGATGGGTGGGTGTGCAGATGAGAGTTATGGACAGGGGGTCAATGGTCAGTCTGCGTTTATGGCAATGGTCAGTCTGCATTTATGGCAATGGTCAGTCTGCGTTTTTTGGCAATGGTCAGTCTGCATTTATGGCAATGGTCAGTCTGCATTTATGGCAATGGTCAGTCTGCATTTATGGCAATGGTCAGTCTGCGTTTATGGCAATGGACAGTCTGCATTTATGGTAATGGTCAGACTGCATTTCATGGGCTCTTGGAAAATATTTTATTACACCATTTGGTTCAGAATATTTTTTTTCTTGTTTTCCTCCTCTAAAACCTAGGTGCGTCTTATGGTCAGGTGCGTCTTATGGAGCGAAAAATAAGGTAATAGTGCAAAATACATTCATTATAGCGCTGCTCTGCGCTTCTGTGACCCGCTGGAGCTCTCTTCCCCGCAATTATATTACAGAAACGCACACATTGTACATTATATACCACTGTACGAGGGTGGAATATAGGATTTTACAAGCATTTTAAACTAGGGCTTATTTTCGGTGTAGGGCTTATATTGCAGCTCTCCTGGAAACTAACGCTAGGTCTTATTTTTGTGGTAGGTCTTATTTTCGGGGAAACACGGTAGAAGTGTCTGAGCTAGATCAGAAAATTACTGTCAGTAACATTTATGTTTGTTGTCACTAGAAGCCACCACGAGTATTGTCTGGTCTGAGTATCTTCCAAATAAAGATCCCCCACAGTTCCAAGTAAGCACTGATTTATGGCTTTATACAAGTAAAAGTCGTTTCTGTGAAGTAAAAGATATGAGTTATAGATAAGAGGAATGGCTTCTAGTAGGGTCAATGCCAGTGGAATATTTAAGGTTATTGTGGAAAATGCAATATACTGCCAAGAAAAGATTTTAAAAAGATACGACTATGCCTGCCGAAGATGTAAATGGATTCTATTCTGAGGTTTGGGAAATGTTTATACTGTGTGATTTATACTGAGTGATCTGTTTATAGACTGAGTTCTGGTGTATACAGAAAATGACATATTAGAAACATTTACTCTTTATGTTGCAAGTCTATGTGCCTAGAAAAACAAATCCATATAAAATAAACATTCAATGAGATATTGATTTTACCCCGTAATGAAGGAACACATCGACAGAGTGAACATATTCAGCTGAGCCTTAAAGCGGTTGTAAAGGTTTGTTTTTAATTTTCTAAATAGTTTCCTTTAAGCTAGTGCATTGTTGGTTCACTTACCTTTTCCTTCGATTTCCCTTCTAAATGTTTTTTTTTTTGTCTGAATTTCCCACTTCCTGTTCCTCCTCAGTAAGCTGTTCAGTAAGCTGTTCTGGCTGACTAAACACCGCTCGGATGATGGTGTGAAGTTTACTGAGGAGAAACAGGAAGTGAACTGCACACAAGTTAAATGAACAAATAGCACTGACACTGTCCCTGCCTATCCTTCTCTCTCCCTGAACCGGAACACACTACACAAGGCCGCCGCGCTGGCAGCCTTTTATAGTGTGGGGTGTGTACTAAATCCCCCTGAGCTATAATTGGCCACAGGCATCCTGCCTGTGGCCAATTATGGCTCTCCTCGCTGCCGGCGCTGTGATTGGCCAAGCATGCGGGGTCACAGTGCATGCTTGGCCAATCACAGCGCCTGGATTGCACTGCGATGGCGTAGTGCATTGTGGGCCATTCGCATCACTCGAATTTGGCGCGAACGGCCCAAATTGTTCGATCTTCGTCGAACGATTGAACAGCCGATGTTCGAGTCGAACGTATGTTCGACTCGAACACCGAGCTCATCCCTAGTGCCATCCTTTCATTCCTAACACATTACCCAGTCCATATCAATATAGATATCCAGCATGAGATTTTGCCCCGTTGAGATCTGATGTGTTTTCAAAGTGTTCCTTTCATTTTTTTGAGCAGTGTATTTACCCTATTCCTCACTTCAGCAGGTTCCAGTACCCTCCTCATATCTTGGACGCTCTTTGTTGTGGGTGGTTCCTTAGGTACAATGCAGTACTTTTGACCCGGGATTGTACTTGATGATGTCAGCATGCAACAACCATCCAGAGCATCTTTGAGAAGAGTCTTTTGTTTGACTGGTCGCACAAATGAAGTGAGCCTGCCAGAGCAAGTAATAAGGCTAGTATTTTACCTTTATTCCTCAGACTTAACAAGCATTTACCCTTGCAGTGTGGAGCTTCGCTGCAAGGGTTATTATTTTTCCTACCTAGAGTTGGGCTTAAGTTTAAAACCAACAGGGGAGTTGCACAATTCCAGGGAAATCTGCTTTTATGTTTCATCAAGGAAGAATAGGGTAAAGTACATGCAGTATGTCTCAGTGTATGTACTCTCAGGTTAGAGCAGGATTACACCTTCAGAAACACTGTCAGGACCTGGATCTGAACCTAGGACCTCTACTGCCTCTGGCAGTAAGCTCTTCTTTTTGAGCCACCTGAGATGCTGGACAGCTCCCTGCCTAATACCAACTTACTTTCTATCTTGTTTCTGGTGAACCTTGAACTCCCTGCTCTTCCCTTGAACTTCTTATTTAAGCCATGTCTGTTTGCCAGATTATTGTGCTCTTCTCCAGCCAATATCTTGCTCCTTACGCACCTGCTGCCATCCACAACTCTATTACCATTCATTAATGACCTTTGGCTTGCTCTTCAGCTATGCTTCTACTTGATCTACTTGATCCTAATCTGCAACCACTCATTCCTGACCTTTGGATTGTCTACTGACTATGCTTCTACTTATTCCTACTTGCTATATTTGCTACTGCACCCCAGCTTACTCACCTCCCAGTGGTGCGCTTCTAAAGGACTGCAACCTGGCACTAGTATGCAGCAAAACCCATTTCCACCATCAGAAGCTCTAGTGAAGACCAGTCAGTGCTAAGACTCCACGCATCGGGTGCGTGCCCATGTCACCTGCCAGGGGAATCTCATGTATCTTGGTCTCATGTATTTATCTTACTGGTTTTGGCTTGGGCCTTCCCACTACTTTAGCAACTGGCCTCCGAGCCTAACCCCTGATCATGAAAAACACCTTGGTGGGGCATGGAGTGAGGTTTACAAAAATATTAGCAAATGCCTGTAATTAAAAATCCCCATTGTATTAAAAATGTAAAACAGGTTTTAATAAGTCCGCTTTGCTGGAGTGAGTGCTAGGGTATTTAGCACTCCTTATACTGCAGAGATCAGAAACTTTTGGTGAAATTAAACATGCCTCTGATCCAAATAAAAATCTCTGATGTGATTTTAATAACCACATGGCAGCACAGAATGGGACTGATTTGATGTAACCTTACTATTTTACTTGTTTGAGCCTGACTACGGCAGGAAATAATTAGGGAAGAACAATGGAAAAAAACAAAAGTTCGTCATTAGAAAACTCCAGAACCCTAAATTACATGTCTATTATGGTAAACTAATGAGAATCATTGTGAAAAAAATTACTTTTAATTTTATGCTGCTGGGAACATGTTTATATCTTGTCTAACCTTTCGTCATAATTTTTAACTGAAAGAAAAAACAAAAGGCTGCAAATGAACAGTAAGACCTTTGTCATCCTTTATGGTGTAACCTGGCAAATACTTTTTCCTCAAAGTCTAGTCACCTTGTGTGGGCCAACAAAATGAGTGAGTCTTACGTCAGGTTTGAGTTGTCATATTTTTTATTTATTTTTTTTCACGATGGATGTCATAGTAATTAGGCAGAATGATGTATGTAAGAGGGAATATTTTCCTATAAATTACTTTGTAAAACTATTGAGTCTGTGAATTAAAGATTGGAATAACAAAAAAAAAGGAAGCGATATGAAAAGATAAACATACAGGGGTAAAAAAAGGGAGCCATGGGTAAAATATGCATGCTTATTTTATGCATCTATGGAATTTTTAAAATGCCAGTTTGTGTTTTACATACATTCTGTTTGTTGCAAATGTACAATGTATTAGCTCTACTACTCTAGCATTTAAAGTGTAACTGCTATGACAGTGCGAGGTCCTGCCACAATGTGAGTTTAGATAACGAAGGTAGAAATGACGCAGGATTTGCATTAGGCCGAGTTCACACTGGTACGACACGACAGTCGTACTACTTTGGATCCGACTTTGCCCTGCGACTTGAAGTCTGACATGTGTCCGACTTCAATTAACAGTGATCCAACTTCGATCCCGACAATGCCAGGCACTGTGTTTGGTATGAATCTTGAGGGGGAACTCCATGCCAATTTTTTTTTTAAAACCGGCATGGGTTCCCCTCCAAGATTCGGTGCCATACGGTCTAGCAGCGGAAGTATGTGCAAGGAGCCCCTGACATCCAGGTCAAATCCACGGATTGCTATCGCTTTGCCAGCCGGTCTAGGGCTCTACTTAGACCCAGCTCTCCCCCAGCCCAGCTTCCCCTGCTTCCCCAACTCACCAGCGCACCGCCCGCAGCCGCCGACTGCCACCATCTGGGCATCCCTCCCTAGACCGCTAGACCCGCAGGACAGACCGTGACTGCGGCCTAGCTCCGGCCATCCGAGTATTTATTTTCCATTCAATCCCTCTCTCAGTGGGCCCGGTTGCTGTCTCCCACCTCGGAGCTCCCCCCAGCCGTCAGCGGGCCCCCCGAAGCTGCAGCGGGAACTGCACGATCCCCTCAGGACAGACCGCGGCTCTGGCCTAGCTCAGTCCGCGGTGGCCATCTTGGTCCACCCAGCCTGGCACCAAAACACCTCCTCCCGACCCCCAAGTCACTCCTGCCGGATCCACACTACAGGACTCGCCTGGCACTAGCCAACTGCCAGTAAACTCCCCTCCAGATCATTCACAATCGGCAGGCAGAAGGACGAACCAGGGATCCGGCCTGGTAAGTAGCGGCCATCTTGCTACACCCGAGCGCTTTCACAACAAATCCCCTGACATCCCTCCTTCCACCTCCCACCCCTCAGCATCCGGACTCACATCATCGTCACCTGAGTATCATCATCGGCTTCTTAGTCTGGATTGGCTGTTCTTTCTTTAACCTGACAACTAGGTAAGTACACCAGGCACCAGTCAACCATAGGAAGTTGATCCAGGGTTCATCCGGATTGCCTCTCGAGGGATCAGGAAGGAATTTTTTCCCCTGCTGTAGCCAATTGGCTCGTGCTAGGCTGGGGTTTTTCGCCTGCCTCTGGATCAACTGGGGGAGTTAGATTGGGTTTCACCATCCTCATCATCATCATCACCGTCAGATCATCATCCCCATCTTCATCATGCGATCATCAGCATCTCCTTTATCATCATCATTCATATCATCATCTTCGGCATTTCTTTCACCATGTTCAACATGAAATACTCAGCAGACACCCTCCATGGCCTAATGAATACCACCTCAATACTACTAATCTCCATCCAAAAAATACTATGAAAAGAACAACTTCTAAGAATCAATCGACGATCGACCGCCAAAAATAGGATGGCACCATTTTAACTACTACACCTATCATGCGCCCTGATCAACACAAGATCTGCAGTCAAGCACAGACAGGAAATTCACGACTTCATCACCCAACACAACACAGATTGCCTTTTCATCACGGAAAGCTGGCTTACATTGGACTGTAACACCATCCTAGCAGAATTAGTGCCTGAGAACTATTGCATCCTAACCAAGCATAAAATAGGGCAAAGAGGAGGAGGCCTAGCAGTGATCTACAAATCCCACCTCTCTCTCACCAAACCAACTCTACAGAACTCATTGCCTTTCATGGAAACACTTACCCTGCAACTCCAAACAACACCCCAGGACACCGTCTACATACTGCTATGCTACAGACCACTGGGACCAAAGACACACCTCCTCACACCTTTCACCGAATTCATCTCTACATACACCTTGAAAACCAAACACCTCCTGCTACTCTGGGACTTCAACCTCTGGGCTAATTCCACCCATGACCCCATCGCCACCGCCTGCATCGACCAACTGGAAGAACTAGGTCTGCAGCAACTGATACATGCACCCACGCATGTTTCGGGTCACACTCTCGACCTCATCTTCAAACAGAATATAGACATCAACACACTGGACAACACGCCTTTACCATGGACGGACCACCACGCTATCAAATAAAAAAAACACCAAAACCATCTTCCAAAAACCGACACATTCAATAACAACACACTGGACAAGATCACAGAAGAAACTACACTCGGAACTTTTCAAAACTACATTATCGAACAAAATAATAATGCTGAATCAAAACCACTCAACGGAAGAAATACTCAACTCCCTTAACAAAGCCATACTACAGATAGCAGATACAGTCGCTCCAAAACGCACGCAGAGCAATCATCCGCAAAAATAATTCCGGCTGGTTCAATGACGCTCTTACATTACTGAAGCAAGAAAGCAGAAGAGCTGAAGGAGCCTTGCGAAGAAACTCAACAAAGGAAAACCACACAAACTACAAATTACTCACCAAGAAATACCACAAAGCAATCTTCAAAGCAAAAAAAGAACACTTCTCTAACACCATCTCAAAAGCCCTAAACCGTCCCCACGAACTCTTCAAACTAGTCGCTCAAACTATGAACCCCACCTGCTTAGAGCCTCCAACAAATGAAACACAAGAATTCTGCAATGAACTATCGGATTTTTTTATTGACAAAATCGAAAACATTTGTGAAATACTTCAGCAAAAAAAAACAACCAACCTCACTCAGACAAAGCAAGAAGAAAAAAATCAACATTAATATTCTACAATCAACGAAATTTACTCTGGTCCCAATCACCATCGACACCACCAAAAGCACGGAAGCCTCAGGCCTCGTACACACGGCCGAGATTCTCGTTGAAAAAAACATGTTGTTTTTTTCGACGAGATTCTTGGACAAGAAACTTGTCCCGGCCGAGTGTACACACGCTCGTTTCAAAGAACCCGCGGTTCTTTGAAAGGAGTGTACGCGGTGACGTCATCGACTACGTCGAGCATGCGCTCGTCACATTCGATGCCGTCGCCTTCATCTTGGTATACCCTACGTATGCCTAGGAAGCTACCGCGCATGCGTCAAATTCATTTCGAACATGCGCGGGCTTCCGGGCGGACAGGTAAGTGTACACACACTCACTTTTCTCGTCGAGAAACACGCCGAGGAGAATCTCGACGAGAAAATAGAGAGCAGGTTCTCTATTTTCTCGTCGAGGTTTCTTGTCGGTTTTCTCGACGAGAAACCCGCTAGCAGCGTACACACGACCGATTTTCTCGGCAAGACCTCTCTGCCAGCAAGTTTCTTGCTGGTTCTTGCCGAGAAAATCGGTCGTGTGTACGAGGCCTGAGAGACAGAACATCACCAAACGACATTATTTCCACAAAACTCCTGAAAGAATGTACTGACATCTTGGCACCCACCATCACACATCTCATAAATCAATCATTCAAAGAAGGTATTGTTCCGACTTCCCTCAAGCAAGGTATAATCAAACCCCTGCTAAAGAAACTGAACCTTGAACCCAAAGACCCAAACCACAGCAGACCAGTAACAAGCCTTAACACCATCTCCAAGATCATTGAGAAAGCAGTAGTACAAGAGCTACAACTCCATTTGGACACCAACAAACTCCTGGACCCACTACAATCGGGTTTCCGCCCAGGCCACGGGACAGAAACGGCACTTCTCAAAATATGGGATGATGCCATCGAAGCAGCAGGCAACGGAGAATCGTGTCTCCTGGTGCTGCTGGACCTCAGTGCAGCTTTCGACACAGTAGACCACACAATTTTGCTCACTAGTCTCACAGAAGTAGCCGGAGTCACAGACTCTGATCTACCCTGGTTCGCATCGTTCCTGGAAAACCGATCCTGGACAGTGAAACTAGGAGCCTTCACTTCGGAAGCAAGCACCATTACATGCGGAGTACCCCAAGGATCACCCCTGTCGCCCGTGCTCTTCAACATCTACCTCCGCCCACTCCTCAAAATCATCAGCAAACAGGACCTGCGCTACCACTCCTACGCTGATGACACTCAACTCTACTTTCGCATCACCAACAAAAAAGACCAATATCACAGACTAGAACAATGCCTTACATTGATAGACAATTGGATGACGGAGAGTTCCCTGAAACTTAATGGATCCAAAACAGAACTTCTCTTTCTTCTCTTTCTTCACGCAAACCGAAAGACAAACTCTAGGATGACATGGACACCACTCACCATCCTCGGACAAACCATCACCCCAAACACCAAAGTCAAAAGTCTCTGAGTCACTTTTGACTCAGACATGACCATGGACGCCCAAATAGGATCAGTAGTCAGCGGATCCCACCATCTTCTCCGCCTGCTATGAAGACTTATCCCCTTCATCCCGGAAGAGGATACAGCAGTAGTAGTTGGAACAATCATCAATTCCCGACTCGACTACGCTAACTCCCTCTACCTAGGACTACCCAAATACCAGATTTCTCATCTACAAGTCATCCAGAACACAGCAGCCAGACTGGTAATAAGAATCAATCACCCCGTCCCTGAGGACCCTCCATTGGCTAGCAGTAAAGGATCGGGTAACTTTCAAGACCCTCTGCCTCACTCACAAATGCACACAAGAAAATGCTCATCAATACTTATGCGAGAAAATAAAACACTACATCCCCAATCGGGTTCTCCGATCAACTAACCAAAACCTCCTCCACATCCCTAAGTCCCGCTACAAATCTAAAGGAGAATGAAGATTCGCAGTCCAAGGACCACGGCTATGGAACACTCTACCAATGAACATCCGCATGGAAGAAAACCACCGGGCCTTCAGGAAAAAACTTAAGATTCACCTCTTCTGAAGGATCAGGACGACAATGAATACAAAGCGCCTTGAGGCGATTTAGTTTGCATTTGTAGCGCTATACAAGTTACTCACTCACTCACGCAAGAGCACACCAGGCCCTTCGGTCTGGTATGGATTTTAAGGGGAACCCCCTACGCTGAAAAAAACGGCGTGGGGGTCCCCCCAAAATCCATACCAGACCCTTATCTGAGCACACAGCCCGGCCGGTCAGGAAAGGGGGTGGGGATGAGCGAGCACCCCCCCTCCTGAACCTACCAGGCTGCATGCCCTCAACATGGGAGTGGGTGCTTTGGCGCAGGGGGGGCCTGTGCCCCCACCCCAATGCACCTTGTCTCCATGTTGATGAAGGCAAGGGCCTCTTCCAGACAACCCTGGCCATTGGTTGTCGGGGTCTGCAGGCGGGGGGCTTATCGGAATCTGGGAGCCCCCTTTAATAAGGGGGCCCCCAGATCCTGGCCCCCCACCCTATGTGAATGAGTATGGGATACATCGTACCCCTACTTATTTACCTGGAAAAAAAGTGTCAAAAATGTGGAGGGATAGGAAAGACGTGTACATCATGTCCACCATCCATGATGACACCTCGGTGGAACTTCACAGAAGACGCGGTACCGTTCACAAGCCTTCCTGCATCAATGAGTACAATAAATTCATGGGTGGTGTGGATTTAAATGACCAAATGTTGCAGCCCTATCTTTTAACCTGAAAATCCCTCTTCTGGTATAAAAAATTCGCAATTTACCCACCACCTTCATGAGGTTTATTGAAGACATTGTCACTGCCCTGATCTACCAACAAACATCCCCCCCAGAAAGCATTCACTCAGATTGTGTCAGCAGACTGCATGAACGCCATTTTTCAGACCATATTCCACCATCAGGATCCGGAAGACGACGCCAAAAAAAATGTCGGGTGTGCACCAGAAGAGGAATTAGGAAAGACACCAGCTTCCATTGTCCCGACTGTCCCTCCCAACCTGGCCTTTGCATCGGAGAATGCTTCAAGCAATATCACACTCTCGAAAACTATTAGCCCATATTTCTAATACTGCTATTTCCCCGTTTTCAATTTGTCCTGAATATTTCCCTGCCTCAACCAACCATATCATTGTCTTCCATGTGAACTGACCCTGGCCTGTTTCTCGACTATGCCTCTGCCTACCGTCTGCATTGTTTATCCGCCATGTTTCTGCCTTTCACGTGAACTGACCCTGGACTGTATCGACTATGCCTCTGCCTAACGTTTATTTCTGCCTTTTACCTGCACTGACCTCGGCCTGTTGACCATGTTTTTCCCTGCCCCCTTGGACTGATCTTTCACCCTGCTACACAGGGGTCTCACATATGTGAGGGGTTCCAGAATAGTGTTCTGAGTTCAGAAAACCAGTTTTTGGTTTTCTGTGTTCCCAGAACAGGGTCTGGTTGTCCGGAGGTTTCAAAGCGATTTGGGTGGGAGAAGCCTCTACCCCTGTCCCCATTCTTTCCTGACTGATGCCCTAAGCTTGATGGTCCTGCCTGCTCCCTGGACAAATACTCTGGCTGTGCTGACCATACCTCTGCCTGCTGCATGTACTAACTATGGACAGTATTCCTGCCTGCTGCATGGACGATCCTTTGTTCCTTTTGCTGCTGCTGACCACATCCCTGCCTGCTATCTGGACCAATGCTTTGGCTGTGCTGACATCATCTCTACCTGTACTGACTATTCCTGCCTGCTGCCTGTTTTGCTGTCGCTGTCCACGTTCCTGCCTGCTGCCTGGACCGATGCTCTCCTCTTTGGACCACTGCACTACTAAAACCGCAGGTAATCTTTTCTTTACTCTTTTCTCAGAAGAATGTATTTTGGTTTATAATTGGTATGTACAGTACATGCTATGTGTTAGAAATATGAAGGGCCTTCAACAATGTGATAGGTTGTCAGGAATTTATGTGTGTAATTTGTGCTCCTAGAACACGTGACGGTGCTACTTAGATGTTAGGCCTCTGTATGTGGCCAGGCTGTGCAAAAGTCTCACACATGTGGTATTGCCATACTCAGGAGGAGTAGCAGAATGTATTTTGGGGTGTCCTTTTTGCTGTGTACATGCTATGTGTTGGTAATATCTTATAAATGGACAACTTTGTATAAAAAAAATGTGTTTTCATTTTTTTCCCACATATTCCAAAAACTTCTGGAAAAAAATGAACCGTTCAAAAGACTCATTATGCCTCATAGATTATACGTTGGGGTGTTAGCTTTCCAAACTGGGGTAATTTTATGGGCGTTTCCATTGTCCTGGTGCTCCAGGGTCTTCAAAACTGTAATAGGTGGTTGAGAAATGAGATGTGTAATTTATGCTCCTAGAATGCCTGAAGGTGCTATTTCAATGTTGGGTCTCTGTATTTGGCCAGGCTGTGTAAAAGTCTCACTTATTTGGTATCGCCATACTCAGAAGGAGTAGCAGAATGTATTTTGGGGTGTAATTTTTGCTAAGTACATGCTATGTGTTGCTAATATCTCATAAATGGACAACTTTGTATAAAAAAAATGTGTTTTCATTTTTTTCCCACATATTCCAAAAACTTCTGGAAAAAAATGAACCATTCAAAAGACTCATTATGCTTCATAGATTATACGTTGGGGTGTTAGCTTTCCAAAATGGCGTCATTTTGTGGGCATTTCCATTGTCCTGGTGCTCCAGGGCCTTCAAATTGTGATAGGTTGTCATCAAATGAGATGTGCAATTTATGCTTCTAGAATGCCTGAAGGTGCTATTTCAATGTTGGGCCTCTGTATTTGGCCAGGCTGTGTAAAAGTCTCACACATTTGGTATTGCTATACTCAGGAGGAGTAGCAGAATGTATTTTGGGGTGTAAGTTTTGCTATGTACATGCTATGTGTTGGTAATATCTTATAAATGGACAACTTTGTATAGAAAAATGCGTTTTCATTTTTTTCCCACATATTCCAAAAACTTCTGGAAAAAAATTAACCGTTCAAAAGACTCATTATGCCTCATAGATTATACGTTGGCGTGTTAGCTTTCCAAAATTGGGTCATTTTGTGGGTGTTTTCATTGTCCTGGTGCTCCAGGGCCTTCAAAAGTGTGATAGGTTGTCATCAAATGAGATGTGCAATTTATGCTCGTAGAACGCCTGACGGTGCTACTTGGATGTTAGACCTCTATATGTGGTCAGGCTGTGTAAAAGTCTCACACATGTGGTATCACTATACTTAGGAGGAGTAGCATATTGTATTTTGGGGTGTCATTGCAAGTATGCATGTGCTGTGTGAGAGAACTAACTTGTTATTATTATGTGCATAATTGTGCAAAAAAATAAAATTAAAAAAATTAAAAAAAAATCCCAAGAATTGTGGGAAAAAATTACAACTTCAAAAAACTCACCATGCCTCTTACTAAATACAATGGAATGTCTGCTTTCCAAAAAGGGGTAATTTGGGGGGTATTTGTACTTTCCTGGCTTGTTAGGGTCTTCAGTACATCAGGTGTGATTAGATGTGATAATTTTTCAATGATTTGCACCATAGCTTGTAGAGTCTATAACTTTCACAGAGACCAAATAATATACACTTTTTTTGGTTATTTTTACTAAAGATATGTAGCTGTATACATTTTGGCCCAATTTTATGAATAAAAATGACTTATTTGCAAAATTTTACAATAGAAACTAAAAAAAAAATTTTTTTTTTTTTTAAAAATCTCAATTTTTTCGCTTATATTGCAAAAAATAAAAAACCCAGCGGTGATTAAATACCACCAAAAGAAAGCTCTGTTTGTGAGAAAAAAATTATTTGGTTTGATTTGGTTTATCAGAAAATGATAAAAATTTTGTTTGGATACAGTGTAGCATGACTGAGTAATTGTCATTCAAAGTGTGAGAGCGCTGAAAGCTACAAATTGGTCTGGTAAGGAAGGGTGTATAAAAGCCCTGTATTGAAGTGGTTAATGTGAAGATCCGGACTATTGTTTCTGAGTAGAGAAAACTGTGTTTTTAAGTTGTTGTTTTTTCCTGGGTGTTGCGATCCTGGATGGGGGTTTGCAAGTTGAAGGTTCCAAAGTGTGTTGGGTGAGATGGAACCTTCAATTCTGTGTCTGGGTTTTGATGCATGCCTGCATACTGTGTGAGTACACAGCTGTGCAGAGTCATTATAAACCAAGTCTGAGAACAGCTCTGGGTTGCCTTTTGCATACAGAGCCCTGTCAGGAGAGCTGTGTGTTGTGTTGTGCAGGGACTCCTTTCCCAAGGACTGGGAAAGTTTGGACAGCTACAAGAGTCTGGGAGACCATGAGAGGGTCTGGGAGACTAAGAAAGCTGAGGTGAGTAGAAAGTCCAGGGGGCAGGAGGGAATCTGGAAGTCTCTGGAGTGAGCAAGCTCGAAGAGGAGGGATAAGGGAAAGTAAACCCTATTTGGAGGCCAGGAGTGGGCCTGTGCAGTGAGGTGCTGCAGCCAGGTATGAGTGTGCATGAAGAACTTGTGGGCTGGGCTACCCATTTTTTTTTTTTTATACTACACTTAAAAGAAAATTTTTGATCTCAGAATACACTTTATTTTCATTGTAATAATACGAACAATAGGTAGTTTTGAGAAACCAATATGAGCTTACTTGACAAATCTCCCTTCATGTTGTGAGTGCTGTCTGTCTGTTGGACATCTCTTTCCGCAACATCCTGGATTCCCTGCATGCTTTTCAGCTTCTCCTCTGCTGTTTACTTTAAATTTTCAAGGACTACGCATTACATGGTACCTTGTTGCCTTCAAACAGTGATTCCTGTACTGACTCTGCCTCCTAAAAACTCCATCTCTCGGCATCTCTGTAGTTCAGAAGGCAGGTTCTGTGGAATATGTGACACAGCAGTACCTATTCACAGGACATAGTGAATATGTGTCACAGAATCTAAGAGAGTAAATGTGTTGGAATCCTCACAAAGTTAGTTTATGAGCTTCAAGATCATTCATATTCATAGGAGTAGTCTAGAAATAACAAATACAATATAGATATGAATAAATGATTTTACATTTTGGCCATAAATGTGCTTTAAATCTTTAATTTAGCCTCTATTCATTCTGTTTGATATTTAAAAAAGGAATAAAGTAGAAGTGAAGAAAGGGAATTTTTGCAAAATGATTCTTCATGTACTCTAAGGCCCCATGCACACGAGACGCTGTTATTTGCTGTTAAACGTGCGTTCAGAGGCAGTTGGACACTTTTTTCAACTGCTCCTGAACCCATTCAATGTTATCCTATGTGTCCATGCACACAGTCTCGTTTATTGCCGTTTTTAGGCAGTTGCGTTTGACCTCGTTTTTCCAGAAGCCAAAAAATGGGTTCAGACGCAAAAGTTTTCCATGTTTCAGACGCAAAACGCGGCTAAACGCCGCTAAACGCGGCAAAATGCGGTACCGGCGTTTTGCCGCGATTTCGTTTATTAGCGTTTTTAAAGGTGACCTATTTTTTTACATTAGAAATCTCAAAAATGATGGCAAATGATGAAAAACCATCAAAAAAATATGAAAAAAAAACTGTAATTGCTTGCATTGCACTGTAGACAATCCACAACTTGTGGCAGGTGACGTGGCAAGTGGACAATTCACAACTTGTGGCAGGTGACATGGCCAGGTGACGTGGCCAGGTGACGTGGCAAGTGGACAATTCACAACTTGTGGCAGGTGACGTGGCAGGTGACATGGCCAGGTGACGTGGCAGGTGACGTGGCAAGTGGACAATTCACAACTTGTGGCAGATGATGTGGCAAGTGATACGCTAAATACAAGTACACTGCTGCTCTCTCAGCTGCTGGTCTCCCAAAATGGCTGAAATGGTTAAATAATAATGTTTTTTGAGCTTAGGGAGGGTCTTATGATGTTTCTTAACTAAACGCCTATAGACGCAAACGCGGTAAAACGCGGTAAAACGCCGCTAAAATCGCGGCAAAACGGGCGTTTTTAAACGCCGGTTTTAGCCTTTAAAAACGTGTGTTCAGCAGAGTTTGCACCGGCGTCTCGTGTGCATGGGGCCTAATAATACGACAGGGGTGAGTCTTTTGCCTACATACTTTGGGTCCTTTCACACGGGGCGGATCCATGCAGATCCGCCCCGTGAAGCTCCGCTTGCTCAGCGGGGATCGCTCCGTTGATCCCCGCTGAGCCGACGGATGACTGGGCGGTCCCCGCACACTGTGCAGGGACCGCCCTGTCAGAGCGCCGCTCTCCCCTATGGGGAATCGGATGACGACGGACCGTAGAGTCCGTTGTCATCCGATCCGCTCCGCCGACGGAAGGAAAAATAGGGTTTTCCTCCGTCACACTTTGGCGGAGCGGAGCGGAGCGGATGTCAGCGGACATGTCTCCGCTGACATCCGTGCCTCCATAGGGGTACATGGAGGATCCGTTTCAGGTCCGCCTAAAAAACTGACAGGCGGACCTGAACGGACCTCCGTGTGAAAGAGCCCTTTGTGTTAAAAAGTGTCCCTCTTTGTCATCTCGTAAATTTTGGAGGTATGTAACTATGGCTAGGCAACTGTTTACATAATTTTAACAAACAGTAAATAAACTTGAAAACCAGACTGTGGGGCACACAAATGCACTGCTAACTCCACTCTTCCCTCCCAGTGCACCTGCTGTGTGTTTACATTAGAGATTGGAGGACTGAAAGGCTTCCCCCTCATTGCTGAGAGGAGGAACAGGGTGAGTTGAGCTGACTTACTTAAAGCGGAGCTCCGCCGGAAAAAAAATATTAAAAGCCAGCAGCTACAGCTACAGCAGCTGCTGACTTTTAATATTAGGACACTTACCTGTCCTGGAGTCCAGCGACGTCCGCAGCAGAGGACGAGCAATCGTTTGTCACTCTGCTGCCCCCACCGCCATCCTCGCTGAGGGAACCAGGAAGTGAAGCCTTGCGGCTTTACTGACCGGTTCCCTACGGCGCATGCGCGAGTCGCGCTGCGCCGTTCTGACTGGTCCCCGTTTGTTCTGGGAGCCGAGTGTCTCCTAGAACACAACGGGTATTCTGCGGGAAGTGACGTACTTCCCGCAGAGAGGACTCCCGGAAGTGGGTGCAAATACATGCCTTAGACAGGTATCTAAACCCCTCCCCCTCCTGAAAGGTGTCAATTGTGACACCGGAGGGGGGGAGGGTTCAGATGAGCGGAAGTTCCACTTTAGGGTGGAGCTCCGCTTTAAGGAGCTTTGCTGTGAACTTTGAGGATGAACTGCTCCATAGTGCACGACCTACATAGGTCAAAGATGTCTCTTTTTTAAGTTAATTTCCTGCTTTTAACTTGCTGTTTGAATGTCCATAGCCTGACAAATGTTACACTTTAGTGGACATTTAGTAAAAAAAAGTTTTTAGTTGCTCAGCACAAATGGTCACTAAATTGTTGTTGTTGGGGGCTCACATGTCTCTGTGACCCAGAAAGCTTTGCTTGTTTTAACTTGTGTTCCTGGCAGAGGGTAGAGATCAGACTAACCAATTCTATAGATTTTAAAGTAATAGCCAACAAGCATGTATTGGAAAAATAAAGTGGTTATGAAAGAACGATGAGAAAATGTAAGCAAGGTTTAACTGGGTACAATTAGTTAACCAATACAGAAGGTATAATCAGTGATTGTAAGTGCATATTTGCAGCTTTGGCACTGATGAACAGTTTAAGGCAAGAGCTGCCAGGTGGCTTAGCAAATTAATGATTCGGAAAAAAAGATGCAGGTGTATTGAAAGGTCCCTTTTTGGTTTGTTGGCAGCCCATACAAAATGTATATAACATGCGTGCGGCTACAACACAAAGGTCTGCACCTGGCCTAAATTTTTTATTTGTATACTATAGCAGTGGTTCTCAAACTCAGTTCTAAAGTACCCACAATGGGCCATGTTTTAGGAACTTCCCTTAGATAAAATAGCTCTTATCAATACTATGTCATTGATACTGATTTAAAGTAGCTGTGCAAAGTAAAGGAAAACCTGAAAACATGGCCCGTTGGGGGTACTTGAGGACTGAGGATGAGAACCACTGTACTATACTATATCTCATATTAAATGGCAGGGCTTTGTTAACCACTTGATGACCAGGCCATAGCCAAAAGACAGCTGCAGCGCGGTCGTGTTATTCTGGGTGGACGTCCACTGGACGTCCTCGCAGAATCTTGCTCTCGCACGCCCCCTGGGGCGCGCTCCCATAAAAAATCCGTGACCGCCGGGTCCGGAAGACCCCGCGCATCACAGATCACGGTAAAAGGCAGCTGATCGCAGCCGTTTACCACGTGATCGCGCCGTCAAATGACGGCGCGATCACTTGTAAACAAACCGGCGTCATGTGATGACGCCGGTTCCTCTCTCTCCTCTCTGTACCGATCGGTACATTGTGAGAGGAGAGGGGGAGGGATCGGATGGCAGCAGCGTTGCTCTGTGACAATTGCAGTTACAGATCCCTCCCTCCCTGCTCATCAATCCCTGTAATACTCTGCAATACCCTGCAATACCCTGCAATACTCTGCAATACCCTGCAATACTCTGCAATACTCTGCAATACCCTGCAATACCCTGCAATACTCTGCAATACCCTGAAATACTCTGCAATACCCTGCAACACCCTGCAACACCCTGCAATACTCTGCAACACCCTGCAATACTCTGCAACACTCTGCAATACCCTGCAATACTTTGCAATACCCTGCAATACCCAGCCATACTCTGCCATACTCTGCCATACCCAGCCATACTCAGTGATACCCAGCCATACTCAGTGATACCCAGCCAGCTACAGGCATCATTCAGATATCAGATTTTTCAGCCGGCGATTCCCTACACCATAAGAATGATCATAGCGGCTGTTCCGCCACTTGATCGTTCTTATGGGAGGCGAGAGGGGATGTGCCCCCCTCCGGTCGCCCTCCGGTGCTTATAACGACTCACCGCTACGATCTAAGCGAGGATCATTTTTTTTTTTTTTACAGGCTTCCTAGCCTAGAGGTGAGATGTGGAGTCTTATTGACCCCATATCTCACTGTAAAGAGGACTTGTCATGCCATATTTCTATTACAAGGGATGTTTACATTCCTTGTAATAGGAATAAAAGTGATCAAAACATTTATTTATGGGGAAAAAAGTAAAATAAATAAAGTAAAATGAACAATAAAAAATAAATATATTTTTTTAAAACGCCCCTGTCCCCGTGTGCTCGCATGAAGAAGCAAACGCATACGTAAGTCCCGCCCACATATGAAAACGGTGTTCAAACCACACATGTGAGGTATTGCTGCGAACGTTAGAGTGAGAGCAATAATTTTGGCCCTAGACCTCCTCTGTAACTCAAAACATGTAACTAGTAAAAAAATTGAAAGCGTCGCCTATAGGGATTTTTAAGTACCCAAGTTTGGCGCCATTCCATGAGCGTGTGCAATTTTGAAGGGTGACATGTTAGGTATCTATTTACTTGGCGTAACTTCATCTTTCACATTATGCAAAAACATTGGGCTAACTTTATCGTTTTGTTTTTTTTTTAAAGCAGAATTTTTTTTTTTTTTCCTAAAAAAACACATTCGAAAAATTGCTGCGCAAATACCGTGCAAGATAAAAATTAGCAACGACTGCCATTGTATTCTCTAGTGTCTTTTCTAAAAAAACATATATAATGTTTTGGGGTTCTATGAATCTTTCTAGCAAATAAATGATGATTTTTAGATGTAGGAGAGAAATGTCAGAATTTGCCTTGGTGCTCCAGAACGCCTGAAGGGGCTCCCTGCATGTTGGACCTCTCTATGTGGCCATTCTGTGTAAAAGTCTTACACATGTGGTATCGCCATACTCAGGAGTAATAGCAGAATGTGTTTTGGGGTGTAATTTGTGGTATGCATATGCTGTATGTGAGAAATAACCTGCTAATATGACAATTTAGTAAAAAATTAAAAAAAAATCTTGATTTTGCAAAGAATTGTGGGAAAAAATTACAACTTCAAAAAACTCACAATGCCTCTTTCTAAATACCTTTCAATGTCTTCTTTCCAAAAAGGGGTCATTTGGGGGGTATTTGTACTTTTCTGGCATGTTAGGGTCTCAAGAATTGAGATAGGCCGTCAGTACTTCAGGTATGATAAATTTTCAGAGATTGGCACCATAGCTTGTGGTCTCTATAACTTTCACAAAGACCAAATAATATACACCAATTTGGGTTATTTTTACCAAAGATATGTAGCAGTATAAATTTTGACCAAAATTTATGAAGAAAAATTACTAATTTGCTAAATTTTATAACAGAAATTAAGAAAAATGCATTTTTTATACAGAATTTTCAGTCTTTTTTCTTTTATAGCGCAAAAAATTAAAAAACCCAACGGTGATTAAATACCACCAAAGGAAAGCTCTATTTGTGGGGAAAAAAGGACAAAAAATTTCATATGGGTACAATGTTGTATGACTGAGTAATTGTCATTCAAAATGTGAGAGCACCGAAAGCTGAAAAGCTGAAAATTGGTCTGGTTAGGAAGTGCCCAGTGGTCAAGTGGTTAAACTGTTATTTGTTTGTGGACAGATCCTGATGCAAGGATTTACCCAGTGGTTTCTAATATCACTCAGAGACTGCAGTGGTGAGACTTCCATGCTACAGTATTTAACTCTAGCACACCAACTCATGAATGCCACAATCAGTAAGGATCCCACAAACATTTTGAGCCTATAGTTTCCAAGAGTTAAGCCTAGTACACACTACTAGTTTCTTTAAATTAATTCAGTGGATTGAATGAAAAAAAAAAGAGCTCAGGTTGGAGTCGCTGTACTAACAACCAGATGTTAATACAGCGATCTCTCCTGCTGTTCTATTGTGTTCTGTCGGGAGGATGGCCCCCTCCAGAACACTCTGGTCAGCGCTCCCAGCCATTGGCTGAGAGCACTGATCGGGAGCCGGTTGGCAGACCTTTTTCAGTCATGACCCTTCAACAGAAGCAGGCTGAACACACAAGCCGGGTTCTACTAAATCAGCCCATGCCACCCGACATTCGGCCCATGTGTACTAGGCTTTACCATCATTAAACCTAAACCATCATTTTTGGCCAGGCTTAATCTACAGTGCCTTGAAAAAGTATACATACCCCTTAAAATTTTCAAAATGTTGTCATGTAACAACAAAAAACATAAATGGATTTTATTTGGATTTTATGTGATAGACCAATACAAAGTGGCAGTGAAGTGGAAGGAAAATTTATAAATGGTTTTCATTTTTTTTACAAATAACTATCTGTAAAGTGTGGCGTTCATTTGTATTCAGCCCCCTTTACTCTGATACCCCTAACTAAAATCTAGTGGAACCAATTGCCCTCAGGAGACACCTAATTAGTAAATAGAGTCCACCTGTGTGTAATTTAATTTTAGTATAAATATAGCTGTTCTGTGAAGCCCTCAGAGGTTTGTTAGAGAATGTTTCTGAACAAACAGCATCATGAAGACCAAGGAACACACCAGACAGGATCAAGGATAACGTTTAGAGAAGTTTAAAGCAGGGTTAAGTTATAAAAAAAAATATCCCAAGCTTTGAACATCTCACGAAGCACTGTTCAATCCATCAACTGAAAATGAAAAGAGTATGGCACATTTGCAATCCTACCAAGACATGGCCGTCCACCGAAACTCACAGGAGAGCATTAATCAGAGAAGCAGCCAAGAGGCCCTTGGTAAGTCTGGAGGAGCTGCAGAGATCCACAGCTCAGGTGAGAGAATCTGCCCACAGGGCAACTATTAGTCGTGCACTCCACAAATCTGGCCTTTATGGAAGAGTTGCAAGAAGAAAGCCATTGTTGAAAGAAAGGCATAAGAAGTCCCTTTTGCAGTTTGCGAGAAGCCATGTGAGGGACACAGCAAATGTGTGGAAGAAGGCGTTCTGGTTAGATGAGACCAAAATGTAACTTTTTTTGCCAAAAAGCAAAACGCTATGTGTGGCAGAAAACTAACAATGTATATCACCCTGAACATATCATCCCCACCGTGTAAAAATGGTGGTGGCAGCATCATATTGTGGGGATGCTTTTCTTCAGTGGAGACAGGGAAGCTGGTCAGAGTTGATAGAGATGGATGAAGCTAAATACAGGGCAATCCTAGAAGAAAACCTGTTAGAGTCTGCAAAAGACTTCAGATTAGGGCAGAGGTTTACCTTCCAGCAGGACAATGACCCTAAACATACAGCCAGAGCTACAATGGAATGTTTTAGATCAAAGCATATTCATGTGTTAGAATGGCCCATTCAAAGTCCAGACCTAAATCCAATTGAGAATCTGTGGCAAGACTTGGAAATTGCTGTTCACAGACGCTATCCATCTAATCTGACAGAGCTTGAGCTATTTTGCAAAGAAGAATGGACAAAAATGTCACTCTCTAGATGTGCAAAAGCTGGTAGAGACATTCCCAAAAAGACTTGCAGCTGTATTTTCAGCGAAAGGTGGTTCTACAAAGTATTGACTCAGGGGGGCGGAATACAAATGCATGCCACACTTTTCTCATATTTATTTGTAAAAAAAAATTCAAGGCGCTGTAAATACGTGGGTATATGTAAAGGGAATATGCCAAAATAAAAATCTGATAAACACATAATTGTTCCAGGTCAATAACCCATCAGTTACTAAATGAAAGATAATTACAAAGTAACATTGTTAGTCAGATTGAAAAACAAGACACAAGTCCAATTAATTCAACCAATAGAAAAATAAATAAATAGAAACTCTCCATATACACAATCCTGTAAACACAATTGATCCAGAATAAATAATGATAGCTTCTGAGCTTAAATGTTCAAGTGCAAATAAAAAAGTATATTTAAAATGCAGCTCCCCTAGAAGAACAATCAGAAATCTGCCTACAGAAAAATAAAATTTGATAATAGGCCTGATTATGTAAATTTGTTTCACAACTGAATGATGCAGATGCATGTATGCTTCCAGATGTTGGTAGAAAGAAAATGGTTAGCAGACACTGTAGAAGTCAGCAAGCATCTTGTGAGGTTTCCAGGAGGATCATACCTACCCACACCCTGTCTAGTGGGGGTCAGATGTGAAAACCGTATTACACAGAGCCACGGTCTTCCTCTTTTCGGGAAGTTCATACATATAGACATGCATGTTTGTTTTTAAAACGTTTACTACCAACTGTTTATTATGTAGATCAACAAGGCATAATACTTAAGTGGGAGTATTTATTCAACAAAAGTGACAGAGTAGATTGACCAATAGCAAACAAAAAGGTTTATTCTTCTTTGTGGACAGCTTCTGTTTCTGCTTTAAAAAAAGCCTGGTTGTGACGCTACAACCAGGAAAAAGGGATTTTTATAACAGCTTACCTGTAAAATCCTTTTCTTGGAGTACATCACGGGACACAGAGCGACTTAGTCATTACTAATGGGTTATATAGTTTACCTTCAGGTGTTGGCACTGGCCAATTCCAAACCGGAAGTACCCTCCCCTATATAAGCCCCTCCCACCCGGGAGCACCTCAGTTTTGTAGCCAAGCAATAAGTGTCCCAAAAAGAGGGGTGGGAGCTCTGTGTCCCGTGATGTACTCCAAGAAAAGGATTTTACAGGTAAGCTGTTATAAAAATCCCTTTTTCTTTTTCGTACATCACGGGACACAGAGCGACTTAGTCATTACTAATGGGACGTCCCAAAGCAATGCCAAATGAGGGGGGGGGTACATAAGCTGGGCGCCATCAGGCATGAGGATCTTTTGCGGCCTGCAACACACTGCGCCCAAAGGCGACATCCTCCTGACTTCTAACGTCTACCTGATAGAATCTAGTAAACGTGTGTACCGAAGACCATGTTGCGGCCTTACATACTTGAGCCAGGGAGGCCTGGTGATGCACTGCCCATGAAGTTCCAACCGCTCTTGTGGAGTGCGCCCTAACTTTGAACGGAGGCGGTCTCTTTCTCAAGCCATAGGCTTGTATTATGACCTGTCGAATCCACTTGGCTAAAGTAGATTTTGATGCTGCCTGACCCCTTCTGGGGCCTTCCGGCAGAACAAACAAAGAATCCGTTCTGCGAATCTGAGCAGTGGCTTTTAGATAAGCTTTAACTGCTCTTACTACATCCAAAGAATGCAATAACTTTTCCTCTACTGAACTAGGTTTGGGGAAAAAAGAAGGAAGAACCACATCTTGGTTCAAATGAAACCTCGATACCACCTTAGGAAGAAAGGCTGGATGAGGACGTAATACTACTCTGTCCTTATGGACAACCAGATATGGCTCCTTACAGGACATAGCTGCTAATTCCGACACTCTTTTAGCCGAACAAATGGCTACTAAGAAAACCAATTTCCTGGTGAGAAGAACCAAGGAAATGTGTTGTAATGGTTCAAACGGTTGTTTCTGTAGAACCGACAGAACCAGGTTTAAGTCCCAAGGACATATGGGAATACTAACCGGAGGGCTAATACGCATCACTCCTTGTATAAAGGCTTTGACTAGTGAATGCGAAGCCAAGGGCCTTTGAAAAAATATTGACAAGGCCGAAATCTGACCCTTGATAGTACTCAAGGCCAGCTTCCTATCTACAGCCCACTGTAGGAAGTCCAGAATCCTCCCTATCATGTACTTACGTGGATGCCATTTCTTGGTCTCACACCACGTAATGTACGCTTTCCAGATCCTATAATAGATCTGCCTGGATACCGGTTTCCTGGCATTGATCATGGTAGATACCACAGAATTAGAGAGCCCTCTCTTTTTCAGAATGTGGGCTTCAATAGCCAGGCCGTCAAACCTAGGGCTGGTAAGGAAGGGTGGTATATCGGTCCTTGCGACAGCAGGTCCGGACGAAGTGGGAGGGTCCAAGGACTCCTCACTGACATTTTTACAATCTCCGCGTACCATGCCCTTCGGGGCCACGCTGGAGCCACCAGAATCACTGGTTTCTTTTCTACCCTGATTCTGCGGAGTAATCGCGGTAACAATTGTGGCGGTGGGAATGCATATATCAGCTTGAACCGATCCCAAGGGAACACTAGGGCATCCGAGCCGCAAGCTAGGGGATCCCTTGTGCGAGACACAAACCTGTCCACCTTTGCGTTGAATCTGGATGCTAGCAGATCTACATCCGGTGTTCCCCACCGCTGGCATATTGCCTGGAAAACCTCGGGGTGAAGAGACCATTCCCCCGGGCATAATTGTTGGCGACTTAGAAAGTCCGCTCTCCAATTTTCCACTCCTGGGATGAAAACCGCGGATATGGCTGGGACATATCTTTCTGCCCACTCCAGGATGCAATTTGCTTCCTTCTGGGCTGCACGACTTTTGGTGCCACCCTGATGATTGATATATGCCACTGCCGTGGCATTGTCTGATTGAATTCTGACAGGGGACCCCTGGAGTTTGGATGTCCATGCTACTAGGGCATACCGGGCTGCTCGTATCTCTAAGAGATTGATGGGCAGGGCCTTTTCTGCTTCTGACCACCTGCCCTGGAGAGACCATTGCTCCAGCACTGCCCCCCAGCCGATGAGGCTGGCATCTGTAGTGACCACCTTCCAAGAAACCGGACTGAAGGGTTTCCCTCTTTCCAGATTCTGGGGCACCAACCACCAATGGAGGCTCTTGCGAACGGAAGGGGACAGGGACATTGGTAAGTCTAAAGCCTGAACTTTTTTGTTCCAGGCTGACAGTATGGCCCTTTGCAAATTCCTTGAATGGAATTGACCGTAGGGTACCGCTTCGAATGAAGCCACCATCTTTCCCAGCAGCCTCATGCAGAGACGTATGGATGGTTTTCTTTTTGTACCCACTAAGTGGGTCAAATTTCTTAAAGACGACACCTTCTCTGGAGGTAAGAAAATCTTTCTCTGATTTGAATCCAGCCTTAGCCCTAAGTATTCCAGACTTTTGACTGGTCTTAGAGCTGACTTGTCCCGGTTGATAATCCAACCGTGATATTCCAGATACTCGATTGTCTTGTGAATAGCTACTTCCAGCTTTTCCACTGAGTGGTCTATTAGTAGCAGGTCGTCTAGATATGCCATTATCGTTACACCCTGTGTTCTTAGATTGGCCAATAATGGGGCCAGAATTTTTGTGAACACTCGTGGTGCTGTGGCCAGACCGAAAGGTAAGGCTCTGAACTGAAAATGGCGCCCTTCTACTGCAAAGCGTAGAAATTTCTGATGGGCCGGAAAGATGGGAATATGCAGATAAGCATCCCTTATGTCGATCGAGGCTAGCCATTCCTGCCCTTGTAGGGCGGTGGCCACTGATCGGATCGACTCCATCCGAAAAGTCCTGATATTTAGGAACTTGTTTAGCCCTTTTAGATTTAATATGGGCCTCACGTCCCCATTTGGTTTGGGGACTGTGAAAAGGTTCGAGTAAAACCCGAATCCGCTTTCTTCCAGGGGAACCTTCATGATTACCCCTTGGAGCAATAGTTGTTCTAGTGCCAGAAGGAGGGATCCTCTCTTTTGGGGATCTCTTGGCACGTTTGACCTCATAAATTGGGCAGGAGGAGTGCCTTTTAACTCCAGCTTGTATCCCAGACTTACTGCGGAGAGCACCCATCTGTCTCTGATGGTGTCCCGCCAGGTCTCTGTGAACAACTGAAGTCTTCCCCCCACCCGATTGAGCGGGGGCAATACTTCATGCCTTAGGGGGAGGTTTTGTACCTCTCTTGACAGCGTAAAGCGGGAGGCCTGTTGGATTGTATCCTTTATGGCGTCCACCGCAAAACACAAGGCTCTAGGCAGGTCAGCTAGGGCATGAGCCTGCTGATCTGGTAAGTCCCTTAAGACTTGTTTCAATTGATCTTTCACTGCTTGGCAGACTCCAATCGCTGCTACCGCAGGTTGTGTCACCATACTTGCTGTAGAGAAAGCAGATTTTAGTAAAGACTCCAATTTTTTATCTATTGGGTCTTTGAACATTGGAACATTATCTACTGGACATGTCAGTGATTTGTTAACAGAAGAGATGGCTGCGTCCACTATAGGGACCCTCCATTTTCTTATGAACTTATCCTCCATGGGATAGATCACCGGAAATCTCTTGGGGGGAGCAAATATTTTATCAGGATGCTCCCAATCCTGGTAAATAAGCCCTTCTAATAAAGGGTGGATTGGGAAGGAACAGACCGCCTGGGGAGCTTTTAGCGACCCCAGCGAGGAAACCGTAGTGGATGGTGGTTCCGCCAGAGGCATTTTAAATGCTGATCGGACCATGTTAGTCAGAGACTGAACCCATAATCTTTCAGCCTGAGAAGCTGAGAAAGGTTCTTCCACTGTTGATTCCTCTATAAGTGAATCAACCTCATCCTGATCCCCTTCAGGTAGGTCGATCTCTGTGTGGGGCTGTTCCTCCACTAACAGGCACTCTGAAGGAGGAGACGGAGATCGGACGCGCTTTCCCTGAGATAGGGAAGCAGCGATCAATGCTGTTAATCTCTCTTCTAATCCTCCCAGAGTTGAGGATAAAACCTCCTCTGTTATATATACAGGAGCAGGTGGACTGGGGACAGCCGCAGCACCAGGCATTCCTGCGGGGTTTCTACGGCTACTGACCTCTGCATTCTCAGGGGAGATTGGTGCAGTGCAAGCATGCCCAATATCCTCAGAGCCCGATGGAGACCCCTTTGGCTTCCTGGAAGATCTATTTCCGGAGCGTCTGGACGACATATCCTTTAAGCACAAAGCTGAGGTATTCCCGTCGTCATACACCAATTTTTGCTGGTAATAGTCTAACACAGGTGCTGCTATATACCAGCTGGTGTCCACTAAAGTGCCTTTCTATGGGGATGCCTGCATCAACCGCCTCTGTGTGCCACTGTTTGTTGCTAGCTCTGTTTGCATGCAGCTGACACTTGTACTGTGTCTTTTAACCATGCTGGGACGCCCGCACATGCGCAGAAGCGCCGCGGCGCGCATCGAGCGTCATCCACCCGCCCCGCCCCTTTTTTTTCATAGGAGGCGCGTGCACGCGCCCGCGCGCGCGCCCGTGCGCCAATGGCGCCCTTTTCGAAAACCAACAGAGGACTAGGAGCCAGGGCCCTTTTTGCCGGAGGGCCTGTGCGGTGGATGAACGCAGCAACAGGGCAGAGGAAGTGGATTCCCTCAGAGAAACTTACCAGCTGCCTGGATCTTTTGAGTTGAGAAAACCAAAGATCCACATTACAAGAAAAATGGACTACAGCGGCCTCTAGTGGTTTAACACAGGTACCGCGGTCCCTGTTTTTTTTTTTTTTTTTTCTTGACTACTATTAAAATTTTACATTTTCAGTAGTTATAGGCAAACACAGATATTTAGCGGGAATACCGTTAGGTAACAGACAGAAAGACAAATTAGGCTTGGGGGTCCCCCAATAGAACCAAGTTCCTGAGGGCCCCCACTTACCTGATCCCCGCCGCAGGACTTTGTTTGGTCCACAAAAGTCCAAACTTCACCTATCACGGCAGGCATTGTAATTAAACCTTCAGGGACCGGGTTCCCAAGGATTCCACTCCCCTGGACCTGTATAGCACCCTGCACAGACAGCGTCTTGGTCGTGGGTATGACCAGAGCTCTGGATCCCAGGGTCCAGCCCTCCTAAGAGAAGCATTACAGGCAAAACCTTGCTCTTCTGCTGCAAGGCCCGGGTACCGACCGTTTAGCTATGAAGCTTTTTTGGTGGGATCCGGAACAGCTTACTAAGGCCCAAAAGAACCTGTACGCAAGCCCAGTGAAAACACATGTTACTCTTTGGCCAACACCTTAGACACTGGCAAAAAACTGAGGTGCTCCCGGGTGGGAGGGGCTTATATAGGGGAGGGTACTTCCGGTTTGGAATTGGCCAGTGCCAACACCTGAAGGTAAACTATATAACCCATTAGTAATGACTAAGTCGCTCTGTGTCCCGTGATGTACGAAAAAGAAATTCAATTTCTTCTGGTGTACAGATCATGCCATTCTTATGAACTAAGTAAACATTTCAACATTTATTGCCTTGTATTAAATGCAATGTCTCTGCATTAACAATTACTCTCCGTTTTGCATGTCTCCGGTTATGTAATACATGTGTAATTCGGAACTAATAAGAAATACCGTACATCATCAGCATTATTACTTTAGATCTTTCTACTTGAGGCAGTCGCAAAAACAGGATTGTTATCATTTTGAAAGCAAATTTGATATATATTTTTAAATCCATTACAATGATTAATAGATTATTATATTAATTTATAGTATTTTTGTGAAATTTGTCACCTATTTCTTCTAATTTACACATGCAATTATTTGAAGAAGGCATTTACATTATTATTATTATATAGGATTTATATAGCGGTGACAGTTTACGCAGCACTTTACAACATAGGGGCAGACAGTACCGTTACGATTTAGTTTAATACAGTAGAAATCAGTGCTGCTCATTAGAGCTTACAATCTTAGAGGGTCGAGATCATGTTGCCATTGACCCAATAATCAGTTTGGTTTGTTTTCAGCAGCGTCACAAAATTAGTAAAATGTTATGGGAACTGCTGCAGGAGCCTGTTAAGTTTACTTATTTATAGGTAACTAAATAAAAACTATGTAAGGTTTTATGTGGCTAAGGAGTAACTTTTTTTTTAGGCAATCTACCTTTTTCCTTGAAGTCGCAGTCTACGAACATGTGAGAGGCATTAACTGCCAAGAATGTCAGTAAATTGTTTACATTGATAATCAGTGCTGTCTATCAGTGCCACTTATCAGTAGTGTTGAGCGGACCCGAACTGTAAAGTTCGGGTCCGTACCGAATTTTGGCGTTTTCCCGACCCCGGACCCGGGCCCGGAATTTGCGCTAAAGTCCGGGTTCGGGTTCGGATTCGGGAATTTAATGGCGCAGTTAGAAATGCTTCAGGGGCCAGCCAATCACCATTTGATTAGCTGGTGTGCCCTTAGAAGCCATCATAGCCATGCCTACTAATGGCATGGCTGTAATTGGTCAGTGCAACATGTGACCCAGCATGTGACCAGCTTCTATATAAGAAAGAGGCACACAGCACAGATCGTCACTCTGCTTTTAGACAGTGTAGGGAAAGGATCCTGGCTGCTGTTGCTGTGAGGGAGAGAATAGGAGTTAGTCCTGATTCTGCAATCTACTGATAGAAAAGATAGGGAGACAGTGTAGTGTAGTGTAGTGTAGGGGCAGGATCCTGTTTGTGCTTTCAGGGAGAGAGATTTAGATAGGAGTCCAGATTGAGAGATATAATAGCTCAGCGATCTGCATAGGTTTATCTGTTTGTGTTGCAAGCTCAGTGCACCAGCACTGCATTACGTTGAGTGATACACCTATTCCATACTGTGGCTGTATTGTGCTCTTGCTAAAAGACCTATTTTGGTCAGAAAAAAAAAAAAAAAAAGGCACTTTATTGTGCTTTTGCTAAAAAAGACCCATTTTTGGGCCCCCCAAAAAAAAAGGCACTTTATTGTGCTGTTGCAAAAAAAAAAAGGCACTTTGTTGTGCGCAAAAAAGACCTATTTTTGGGCAAAAAAAATATTTTGCAGTGTATATCTCTAGTTGTGTGAAATAACCAATTTCTATATATTTTTCTTGTACTATGCTATACTAAAAAAAAAACAAAAACGTTTTTTTGAATAGCATTCTCTGCAGCTGTGCGATTCAGCGGTTATATACTGTGGTTGTGTTGTGCTCTTTCAAAAAACGCCATTTAGGGCCACAGAAAATATTTTGCAGTGTGAAATACACATGTGGAGGTGTGTAAAATAAACAATTTCTATATATTGTACAGTGCTATACTAACAAAAACAACATTTTTTTTGAATAGCATTCTCTGCACTTCTATAGCTGTGCGATTCAGTGGTTAAATACTGTGGTTGTGTTGTGCTCTTTCAAAAAACGCCATTTAGGGCCACAGAAAATATTTTGCAGTGTGAAATACACATGTGGAGGTGTGTAAAATAAACAATTTCTATATATTGTACAGTGCTATACTAAAAAAAACAACATTTTTTTTGAATAGCATTCTCTGCACTTCTATAGCTGTGCGATTCAGTGGTTAAATACTGTGGTTGTGTTGTGCTTTTTCAAAAAACGCCATTTAGGGCCACAGAAAATATTTTGCAGTGTGAAATACACATGTGGAGGTGTGTAAAATAAACAATTTCTATATATTGTACAGTGCTATACTAAAAAAAACAAAATTTTTTTTTGAATAGCATTCTCTGCACTTCTATAGCTGTGCGATTCAGTGGTTAAATACTGTGGTTGTGTTGTGCTCTTTCAAAAAACGCCATTTAGGGCCGCAGAAAATATTTTGCAGTGTGAAATACACATGTGGAGGTGTGTAAAATAAACAATTTCTATATATTGTACAGTGCTATACTAAAAAAAACAACATTTTTTTTGAATAGCATTCTCTGCACTTCTATAGCTGTGCGATTCAGTGGTTAAATACTGTGGTTGTGTTGTGCTCTTTCAAAAAACGCCATTTAGGGCCACAGAAAATATTTTGCAGTGTGAAATACACATGTGGAGGTGTGTAAAATAAACAATTTCTATATATTGTACAGTGCTATACTAAAAAAAACAACATTTTTTTTGAATAGCATTCTCTGCACTTCTATAGCTGTGCGATTCAGTGGTTAAATACTGTGGTTGTGTTGTGCTCTTTCAAAAAACGCCATTTAGGGCCACAGAAAATATTTTGCAGTGTGAAATACACATGTGGAGGTGTGTAAAATAAACAATTTCTATATATTGTACAGTGCTATACTAAAAAAAACAACATTTTTTTGAATAGCATTCTCTGCACTTCTATAGCTGTGCGATTCAGTGGTTAAATACTGTGGTTGTGTTGTGCTCTTTCAAAAAACGCCATTTAGGGCCACAGAAAATATTTTGCAGTGTGAAATACACATGTGGAGGTGTGTAAAATAAACAATTTCTATATATTTTACAGTGCTATACTAAAAAAAACAACATTTTTTTTGAATAGCATTCTCTGCACTTCTATAGCTGTGCGATTCAGTGGTTAAATACTGTGGTTGTGTTGTGCTCTTTCAAAAAACGCCATTTAGGGCCACAGAAAATATTTTGCAGTGTGAAATACACATGTGGAGGTGTGTAAAATAAACAATTTCTATATATTGTACAGTGCTATACTAAAAAAAAACACATTTTTTTTGAATAGCATTCTCTGCACTTCTATAGCTGTGCGATTCAGTGGTTAAATACTGTGGTTGTGTTGTGCTCTTTCAAAAAACGCCATTTAGGGCCACAGAAAATATTTTGCAGTGTGAAATACACATGTGGAGGTGTGTAAAATAAACAATTTCTATATATTGTACAGTGCTATACTAAAAAAAACAACATTTTTTTTGAATAGCATTCTCTGCACTTCTATAGCTGTGCGATTCAGTGGTTAAATACTGTGGTTGTGTTGTGCTCTTTCAAAAAACGCCATTTAGGGCCACAGAAAATATTTTGCAGTGTGAAATACACATGTGGAGGTGTGTAAAATAAACAATTTCTATATATTGTACAGTGCTATACTAAAAAAAACAACATTTTTTTTGAATAGCATTCTCTGCACTTCTATAGCTGTGCGATTCAGTGGTTAAATACTGTGGTTGTGTTGTGCTCTTTCAAAAAACGCCATTTAGGACCACAGAAAATATTTTGCAGTGTGAAATACACATGTGGAGGTGTGTAAAATAAACAATTTCTATATATTGTACAGTGCTATACTAAAAAAACCAACATTTTTTTTGAATAGCATTCTCTGCACTTCTATAGCTGTGCGATTCAGTGGTTAAATACTGTGGTTGTGTTGTGCTCTTTCAAAAAACGCCATTTAGGGCCACAGAAAATATTTTGCAGTGTATATCTCTAGTTGTGTGAAATAACCAATTTCTATATATTTTTCTTGTACTATGCTATACTAAAAAAAAAACAAAAACTTTTTTTTGAATAGCATACTCTGCAGCTGTGCGATTCAGCGGTTATATACTGTGGTTTTGTTGTGCTCTTTCAAAAAACGCCATTTAGGGCCACAGAAAATATTTTGCAGTGTGAAATACACATGTGGAGGTGTGTAAAATAAACAATTTCTATATATTGTACAGTGCTATACTAAAAAAAACAACATTTTTTTGGAATAGCATTCTCTGCACTTCTATAGCTGTGCGATTCAGTGGTTAAATACTGTGGTTGTGTTGTGCTCTTGCAAAAAACGCCATTTAGGGCCACAGAAAATAAATTGCAGTGTGAAATACACATGTGGAGGTGTGTAAAATAAACAATTTCTATATATTTTCCTTGTACTGTGCTATACTAAAAAAAACAACCTTTTTTTTTTAATAGCATTTTCTGTAGCTGTGTGATTCAGTGGTTACGTGCTGTGGGTGTGTTGTGGTCTGGCAAAAAACGCCATTTAGGGCCACAGAAAATATTTTGCAGTGTGAAATACACATCTGGAGGTGTGTGTAAAAAAACAATTTATATATATTTTCCTTGTACTGTGCTATACTAAAAAAAACAACCTTTTTTTTTTGAATAGCATTTTCTGCAGTTCTGTAGCTGTGCGTTTCAGCCATTACGTACTGTGGGTGTGTTGTGGTCTTCCAAAAAACGCCATTTAGGGCAAGATCCTAAATTTGGAAAATATGAGGGGAAGGTCAAAGGGACGTGGTGGCCCCGGTCGTGGTGCTGCTGGTGGAGCTCCTGTTGCAGGGAGAGGACGTGGTGGATCTGTGCCAGCTACACGCACAAGTGAAACACTTTCCTCAGGTGCGAGTAGGCGACCGAGCCTGCGGCGGTATTTTGTCACGCCTAATGAGGCTGTACCAATGTTTAGGCCAGGACAAGTACAGGCGATAGTAGATTGGGTTGCTGACAGTGCCTCGGGTTCCTTCACATTGTCTCCCACCCACTCTTCTGCTGAAAGATCAGAGTTGGCACCTGAAGCCCATGTCCATCAGTCTTTCACCTCACCCCCTTGCAAATCAGCCAAGCAGTCTGAGCCCCAAATCATGCAGCAGTCTCTTCTGCTTTTCGATGACTCTGTTAGCAGGGTTTCCCAGGGCCATCCACCTAGCCCTGCCCCAGAAGTGGAAGAGATTGAGTGCACCGATGCCCAACCACTTATGTTTCATGATGGGTACATGGGAGGACCATCGCAGCACGTCTCGGATGATGACGAAACACAGGTGCCAACTGCTGCTGCTTTCGCAATTGTGCAGACAGACATGGAGGGCAGGGGTGAAGACTGGGTGGAAGATGATGTGGAGGACGATGAGGTCCTCGACCCCACATGGAATCAACGTTATGCAGGTGACCAGTGTAGTTCGGAGGGAGAGGCGGTGGTCGCACAGAGCCACCAGCACAGCAGAAGAGGGAGCAGGGTGCAAAAACTGAGCATTCGTCCCCTAGACAGTACATCTGCTACTGCCCAACGCAGCAAGGGACCGAGCACACCAAAGCCAGGTCCAAGGACTTCCCTAGCGTGGCAGTTCTTCACACAGTGTGTTGATGACAAGACACGAGTGGTTTGCACGCTGTGCAATCAGAGCCTGAAGCGAGGCATAAACGTTCTCAACCTGAGCACAAGCTGCATGACCAGGCATCTAAGTGCAAAGCACGAGCTGCAGTGGAGTAGACACCTCAGAAACCAAGAAAGGTCTCTGGCTCCTCCTGCTTCCTCTTCTGCTGCAGTCTCGGCCTCTTCATCCACCTCTGTAGTGACAGTGGCACCTGTCACCCCGCAAACAGAGGATCTGCCAGCAACACTACCACCTGGGTCACCGACCATCTCCACAATGTCCCATGGAAGCGTTCAGCTCTCTATCTCCCAAACATTGGAGCGGAAGAGGAAGTACCCCCCTAGCCACCCGCGATCCCTGGCCCTGAATGCCAGCATTTCAAAATTCCTGGCCTTTGAAATGCTGTCATTCCGTCTGGTGGAGACGCAGAGTTTTAAAAGCCTGATGGCATTGGCTGTCCCGCAGTACGTCGTGCCCAGCCACCACTACTTTTCCAGGCGAGCCATCCCTTCCCTGCACAACCAGGTGGGGGACAAAATCAGGTGTGCACTGCGCAACGCCATCTGTGGCAAGGTCCACCTAACTACGGATGCGTGGACCAGTAAGCACGGTCAGGGACGTTATATCTCCCTAACAGCACACTGGGTAAATGCAGTGGCTGCTGGGCCTGAGGCAGATAGCGGTTTGGCGCATGTCCTTCCACCACCGAGGATTGCAGGGCGCTTCAGTTTGCCTCCTGTTGCTAACTCCTCCTTCTCCGCTTCCTCATCCTCTACCGCCTCCTCATCCATTCAGCGTAACACCTTCACCACCAACTTCAGCACAGCCAGGGGTAAATGACAGCAGGCAGTTTTAAAACTTTCCTGTTTGGGGGAAAATCCCCACACCGCGCAGGAGTTGTGGAGGGACATGGAACAACAGACCGATGAGTGGTTGCTGTCAGTGAGCCTCAAGCCCGGCCTGGTGGTGTGCGATAATGGGCGAAATCTCGTAGCAGCTCTGGGTCTAGCCGGTTTGACGCACATCCCTTGCCTGGCGCATGTGCTGAACTTGGTGGTCCAGAGGTTCCTTAAAAATTACCCCAATATGCCAGAGCTGCTGCAGAAAGTGCGGGCTGTGTGTGCGCACTTTCAGCGTTCTCACCCTGCTGCTGCTCGCCTGTCAGCGCTGCAGCGTAACTTCGGCCTTCCAGCTCACCGCCTCATATGTGACGTGCCCACAAGGTGGAACTCCACCTTGCACATGCTGGCCAGACTGTGCGAGCAGCAGCAGGCAATAGTGGAGTTTCAGCTGCAGCAATCACGCGTGAGTCGCTCTGCGGAACAGCACCACTTCACCACCAATAACTGGGCCTCCATGCGAGACCTGTGTGCCTTGTTGCGCTGTTTCGAGTACTCCACCAACATGGCCAGTGCCAATGACGCCGTTCTCAGCGTTACTATCCCAGTTCTATGCCTCCTTGAAAAAACGCTTCGTGCGATGATGGAAGAGGATGTGGCACAGGAGGATGAGGAGGAGGAGGAGGAAGCGGGATCATTTCAAAGGCTTTCAGGGCAGTCTTTCACAAGTGGCTACGAGGGTGGGTTCCTGCACCAACAAACGCCAGGTACACAATTGTCCGGCAGAAAGGGCACAGTTCTGGAGGATGACGAGGTGGAGGAGGAGATGGAGGAGGAGGAGGAGGAGGAGGAGGAGCCATGTTCACAGCAGGGTGGCACTCAGACCAGCTCGTGGCCATTACTGGTGCGTGGCTGGGGGGATACAGAGGACACAGACGATACACCTCCCACAGAGGACAGCTTTTCTTTGCCTCTGGGCAGCCTGGCACACATGAGCGATTACATGCTGCAGTGTTTCCGCAACGACAGCCGAGTTGCCCACATTTTAACTGGTGCTGATTACTGGGTGGCCACCCTGCTGGATCCCCGTTACAAGGACAACGTACCGTCCTTAATTCCCTCACTGGAGCGGGATCGTAAGATGCGCGAGTACAAGCGCACGCTGGTAGACGCGCTGCTGGTGGCATTCCCACCTGACAGCGGGCGTACGGTGGAAGCACAAGGCGAAGGCAGAGGAGGAGGAAGAGGTCGCCAACGCAGCCGGGGCACCGGCAGCACCTCAGAAGGCAGGGTTAGCATGGCCGAAATGTGGAAAAGCTTTGTCAGCACGCCACAACAACCAGCACCACCAGCTGAGATGGAACGTCTTAGCAGGAGGCAGCATTTCACCAACATGGTTGAGCAGTATGTGTCCACAGGCCTACACGTACTGGATGACGGGTCTGCCCCCTTTAACTTCTGGGTCTCCAAATTGGGCACATGGCCTGAGCTTGCCGTTTATGCCTTGGAGGTGCTGGCCTGCCCTGCAGCCAGTGTATTATCTGAACGTGTATTTAGCACGGCAGGGGGCGTTATCACAGACAAGCGCAGCCGCCTGTCCAGAGCCAATGTGGACAAGCTCACGTTCATTAAAATGAACCAGGCATGGATCCCACAGGACTTGTCCGTACCTTGTGCAGAATAGACATGTATACCGGTGTTGTGACAAAAACTGTCCGGCCATCGGATTGTGCCCGGCCCGTACTGCGCAGGCGCAGCGCTTGCGCAGTACAGAGGACAAGGAGATTCACAAAATCTCCGAAGATGAACGGCGCCTGCGCTGTGAGTGCAGGTTCAAGCCCCACCATCCAAGAGGACATACGGTAGCACATAGTAACAGGGCCCCTCACGGGCTCGCTTCGATCGCGGCCTTGCTTGGCTCGGCTTGAACCACGGATGGTGTGGCCTTCACCTGAACTCAACACGCAGGCGCCGTTAGTCTTGGGAGATTTTTGAAATCCCCTTGTCCTACATACTCAGCAAGCGCAGTACAGGGCGGACACTATTCGACAGGGGACAGAATTCGACACATCACCGGCCTTACCCAGCCATTGTTGTATTTTTGAACCAGTGTTGGCTACCTCGTCCTCCTCCACCGCCGCTTCCACCTACACAGCCACATCCACCGCCACCTCAACCTCCTACTCCATATGGACCTCGTCCTGCTAGGCCAAGATTAAAATTTTTATTTTATTTTTTTGTAGCGCACAGATCCTTTCCCCCTTACCTGCCTTTATGTTGTTGGCTCTTCGCAGGAGGGAGAAAGGCACACCGCACTACCAGCCCGTATCATCCTATATAAAGAGGTTGAGCGGTGTACTTGACGGGCCGTGTCCACAGCCGGAGTCAAAACTCCTCCAGAGGATGATTCTCACCTCTACTGTAGGTAGAGGCAAGTCCTTTAATTGCCAGTAAAGTCAATGTCCACACCAGCTGAAACTCCAACTCTTATTCTCTCATGGCAAAATAAACTGTACTCAGATAGAAAAGGTTAGAGCAAAGAAACAGGACAGCTTAAGGTGTGGAGGAGGTCCAGGCACAAACGTAGCACATTCACTTCACTGCTTAGGTTTCTCAAACAGTTTTTGGCGCACGGTCTCTGCCACAGACATTGAGGTTGGTCTCTGCCACAGACCGGGTGTACAAGGCCCCTGCCACGGGCCTGGAGAACTTTGGTCTCAGCCACAGACCAGGGTGTATAAGGCCCCTGCCACGGGCCGGTTGAATAAGGCCTCTGATACAGTCAAGGTGACCTTGAGCTTCTCCTTCTACGAACCTAGCCCATATCAAGGGGAAGACATCTCTCCAGGGAGTCAACAGACCATTCCTTCACCGTGACTCCCGCATCGGCCCATCAGAATGATCCTCCCTTCCCTGGAACAGGGTCCCCTACACGAGGCGGCTCTGGACTCCAGGCTTTACTCCCGCCCCTAGGCCTCCATACCCAGGGCAGCAAGAACTCCAGGATAGTACCTCACCCCGGGCTAAAGGTGCCCGAGATGGAACAGGAACACATGCACCCAGGCCGAAGGCACCTGGGCGCGGACCCCACTGGACATCAGCCCCCAGGCCAAAGGTCTGCCCCTTTTATATGCTCTCCCGGCATGCACAGCAGGTTCCCCGCCCCGCTGTACTACTGCCAAGAGGGGACACAAAAGGCGCCACCTGTAGGCCGCAGGGAACTGCACACCAATACTGTCCCCCGAGGACAAAATGGTCCATGAATCCTACAGAATTAGGGTATTTGAGCCTATTTACCACTCAAACACTTTCCTTAAATTTAGCACCCCGCTACATTTTTATTTCAAAGTATTTTATTTTCCCACTAGCTTATCCATTAAATTAAATAATTTATTCCAGAAAGGGCGTATTCTGGGGCATTCCCACCATATGTGTGGCATTGTGCCGTTGAGTTTCTGAGGTTCTTAATGACTTCCTGTACCTCTTCTGCTGAAAAGGGGGCCTCCAGCATATTTTTTTATTTTTTAATTTTTTTTATGTTCTTTTAAGTTATTTCCTATCCACATTTGTTTGCAGAGCACTCGCCATGTTCTTAACAACATTTTGCTGCCATTTGCAGCCCTCTAGCCCTTTCCATTACTTTTTTAGAGCCTTTTTAGTCGTCAGAAGTCCGGGTCCCCATTGACTTCAATGGGGTCCGGGTCCGGGTTCGGGTTAAAGTTCGGTCCCGAATCCGAACTTTTTTCCGAAGTTCGGCCGAACCCGCCGGACCCGAATATCCAGCTACCCGCTCAACTCTACTTATCAGTGCTCATCAATACCACTTATTACTATACATCAATGCTGCCTACCAGTGCCGCCTATCAGTGCTGCATTTCAGTGATGCCTATCAGTGTTTATCAATCCTGCTAATTGGTGCCCATCAATTCCGCCTATCAGTGCCACCTATCAGTGCCCATAAATGCTGCCTATCAGTGCCCAGTGCCGCCTATCAGTGCCCATCAATGCCACCTATCAGTGCTGCCTATCAGTGCTCAATGCCCATCAGTGCCACCTGTCAGTGTCCATCAATTCCGCCTATCAGTGCCCATCAATGCTGCCTATCAGTGCCCAGTGCCGCCTATCAGTGCCCATCAATGCCACCTATCAGTGCTACCTATCAGTGCTCAATGCCCATCAGTGCTGCCTGTCAGTGCCCATCAATTCCACCTATCAGTGCCACCTATCAGTGCCCATCAATGCTGCCTATCAGTGCCCAGTGCCGCCTATCAGTGCCTATCAGTGCCCATCAATGCCACCTATCAGTGCTGCCTATCAGTGCTCAATGCCCAGCAATGCCGCCTGTCAGTGCCCATCAATTCTGTCTATCAGTGTCGCCTATAAGTACTCATCAATGATGCCTATCAGTGCCCATCAGTGACACCTATTAGTGTTCATCAATGCTGCCTATTAGGCATGGTCTCAATGTTCGAATCGAACATAATGTCGACTCGAACATCAGCTGTTCATTTGTACCTAGAACAAACAAACATATGGGACTCTCGCGGGAAGTTCACCCGCAGCGGGTGCCCCATAATACACTGCGAGATCGCAGTGCATTGAGGGCTGCTGATCGGCCAAAGCATGCACCTGACCTGAAAGCTTTGGACAATCACAGCGAGATGTGCTATGAGAGCCATGATTGGCCAAGGGCTAAGTCCACGCCCCACACTATATAAGACTACTGCTTACACGGTGGCCGTATATAGTGAATGAATGGAGATTAGGCAGGTAGTGTAGTGTAGTGTGCAGTCAGTCACTGTAGTGTATATATAATACAGTTCAGTATATATAGCACAGTTCGTGTAGTATATATAATACAGTTCAGAGTATATAGTGCAGTCAGTGTAGTATATAAAATACAGTTCAGAGTATATAGTGCAGTCCGTGTAGTATATATAATAGAGTGAAGAGTATATAGTGCAGTCCGTGTAGTATATATAATACAGTGGAGAGTATATAGTGCCATCAGTGTAGTGTGTATATATAATATATAGTGCAGTGCAGAGTATATAATACAGTGTATTGAAGTGGTTAAGGGGAACCCTATGACAGAATTCTGAAAAAAATGGTGTGGGGCCCCCAAAAAATCCATATCAGGCCCTTAGGGTCTGGTATAGATTTGAAGGGGAACTCCACGCCAAAAAAAAAAAAAAAACAGCGTGGGGTCCCCCCAAATCCACATCAGGCCCTTTGGGTCTAGCATAGATTTTAAGGGGAACTCCACGCCAAAATGTAAAAAACAAATGGCACGGGGTCCCCCCCAAAATCCATACCAGACCCTTATCCGAGTATGAAGCCTGGCAGGTCAGGAAAGGGAGGGGACGAGCGAGCCCCCTGCCCCCCTCCTGTACCATACCAGGCTGCTTTCACTCAACATAGGGAGGGTGCTTTGGGGTGCCCCCTGAAGCACCTTGTCCCCATGTTAATGGGGACAAGGGCCTCTTCCGACAACACTGGCCGGTGGTTGTCGGGGTCTGTGGGCGGGGGCTTATTAGGATTTGGAAGCCCCCTTTAGCAAGGGGGCCCTCAGATCCAGCCCCCCCCCCATGTGAATGGGTATGGAGTACAATTCCTTTATTTAAAAAAAAAAAGTGTCATTGAAAAATCATTGATTTTTCATCTATATTGCTGGGAGTCGGCAATACATTACAGCCGCAAGCAAGTTTAAATTATATTTTTTCCTTTAGAAATGCAATTATTGCTGCGGCACTGTTCTACACATCGCACAGATGTGCCAATTTACAAGCAGACTAAGGGGACCCACCCAGGCACGATATTTAAAGGAATATTTAATTTTTATTGTTTCACTTTAACCACTTCCCGCCCGGCCTATAGCAGAATGATGACCGGGTGGTGGTTCAGTTATTCTGACTGGGCATCATATGACGTCCAGCAGGATAACAACACTTTTTATGGCAATAACATGCATATAAGCCTTTAAAATGAGGGCTTTTGATTTTTCATGTTCATGTCCCATAGACTTTAATAGGGTTTGTATGTTCGCTATACCTTTTTGCCGGTTCGAGGTGTTCTGGTGCAAACCGAACCGGGGGGGGTGTTTGGCCAATCCCTACTGCCTATCAGTGCTCATCAATGCCTATCAGTGCAGCTGATCAGTGCTCATCAATGCCTCCTGCCTCCTCAGCATGGCTCTGAGAGGAGAGCGTATCTCTCATACAGCTCAGAGCTGGCAGTTCTCCCTGCTCCATCCGTCCTCCCTCACACGGGATGAGAGAGGAGACACAGCTGATCTGCTCCTTCTCCCCTCACCGCTCGACAAGATGGGGCCCACCGACAGTGGCGGAATGCCAGGGCCCGGTCGCAAGCGCGACTGCTGCAACCCTGGTAGTTCCGCCACTGGTGGCTATCATCCATGTTATAGCCAAAAAATCATAAGTCTTGGGCTAGTGACAATGTCAATACATCCAGCGTTTCTCCAGCTTTTAAATTTAGAATACATGTCAAGTCACATTAAACCTAAAACAAAAAAAAAAATGTATTGCAGCCTTTCTTTTTTTAGGTATTTCCCCCTCTGTTTTCACTTGGTGATAGGCCAGTAACACACGTCCTTTATTAGAGTGCCCCAACACTGGATGAAGGAGAACAGGGGGCACAGTAGATGACATCATCAGCTCAGGGGGAGGGGGTGGTGCTGGTTGTTGAAATCAGTGGCTATCACCCATGGTATAGCCAACAAAGCATAAGTCATGGGCTATTGACAATGTGAATACACCCAGTTTTTCTCCAGCTTTTAAATTCAGACTAAATTTAATGCAGTATGAAGATGAAGGTTTTAAATAACAATACATACAGAAGAAGAATAAAGAAGATGATGAAAAAGAAGAAATAAAAGCTAATCATTGTAAGCACCCCATCCTTGTAAACTGATACATCTAGAAGAGAGCTTGGAAAACAACATACTTACTGGCTGGATCACCAGATGAAAATAGACAAAATAAAGTCTAAAAAAAAACGAATGCAGCCATCACATCTAAGAATTTGTAAGCTGTGATATAATAAATGTTTTCTTCTGGGTTTATTACTGTTTTAAGTTTTAACAAATAGGAAGCATAGGTGAGGCTAGGAGGATTAGACAAAAAAAGTTGTGTACTGTTTAAATATGCTGCATAGGTGAATTCAGAAGTGAAGGGTCATTTGGAATAAAGGGTTTGTAATGAGACCACTAAAACTTGATATTTTAAATTCGCCTTGTGCCTTTTGACATTCTGTTACTGTATAATAAACATACATGAGTAATAAGAAATGCTTTCATTGGCTCTGTGACCAGTGGCTGAGTGGTGACACTGATGGGGTTCCGATTGGTAATCTAGCAGCTCTGTTATTCTTCAGAAGGCTATAAAATGAGAACATGTGGGTGGCTGTAAGCTTCTCTGGATTTACCAGGGAAACTGTTATCACCACAGTGTCGCTGCAGTTATTACTGTTCCACTGAGCTATCTATGGCTACTTTTTAGTGCATGTAACTCCAGGGTGGCTGAAAACAAGTGTCTCTTGAACTAATACAGTATGTTTCTTGGATGTCTCGAATATTGTCTACAGCAATCCCACAGACTGTGATAAGTGTATACATATGGTTGATAAATGGCTAATAAGATCTCCAAGTAGCCCATGGTGTCAACATTTTGAAAGGAACATATGGCATCTCAGCAGTTGGCACATATGCTTCTGATAAATATTGCTGGCAAAGTAGGCATTTCCCAGCTTGTGGTCATTTAACGGATTCATTATATCAGTTTCTAATGTTATACTGATATAGTTTCCCTGAGAAGATGATAAAGTGTTAAATTATTAGTAATGGATTCATTCTATTTGAGTTTAGATGGAAATTAAATTATATAAATTAACAAAATACGGTATGTGTAGGCATATTTATAAAGCAGTGAATGTAAATTCACCAAACAATCATTTGCGGTGAATCAATCACTGTCATTTGAAATGCATCCACCAAAACAATTCAACAGCAGTGAATGTTAGTGAATGTCAGATTCACTGCTTTATAAATATTCCACACGTTGTCGTATCATACAGATATACTGTAATTAATTTAGAAAACAAGCTGAACGTAATGCTGGCCTAACACATGTGGCTTTAATCAAACTACGTTGCTATAAAAATATTGGATTTGCATGCCTGTAACACATTCTACTACATTTTTTATTGTAGCATATTTTTGTTTTGTTTTCTCCTGGGATTTTCTGCAATTTTAAAGTGTTTTGTCAAAAACACAAGAAAACATGGATGCATAAATGCATTTTCTACTTTTTTAAACTGCAAAGTAAAAACCCATACATTTTTTTGGCAAAACTGCGACTTACCTACTGTGTGGCTGCTGCAATTGCATACCTGCCGACAGTCCCGAAATTGCAGAGACAGTCCAGTTTTTTTAGCTTAAAGTCTAGTCTCAGCTTTGTCCTGACCGCGGTCCTGGGAATTTAGGCCGGATTCACACCTATGCAGTTTTACTGCTTTTTGCATTTTGCAGATTTGCACTACAGTCCATTTAACATGGTTTCCTATGGAACACGTTCTGTAGTGCAAATCCACAAAATGCAAAAAGCAGTAAAACTGCATAGGTGTGAATCCAGCCTTAGGCTTGCTAAGTGTATTTATGTGTGAGCCAAGCCGAGCACACAGCTGTTTATCCTCATAGTCTGCTAACACTGTGTTGCAGTACCTCCCCTCTCCATTAGCACACGCTGTACAGAAGATGAAGTGGGCAGGGCGTCTCTTCTGGCCAAACTCAGGCTTCTGAATAGAAGCAGTGCCTGTGTAATGCTATCACATCACATTGTGGGTAGGGCTGGGAAAAAAATCGATTTTAATCTTGAATCGAGGTGTGAGTTCAAATCGATTCAGATTTGAAGAAAAAAAAAAAAAATTTTTTTATTTTTTTTTATTTTTTTCCTTCAAAGTTTCCGTAGTAGGGCTGCAGGGGGCGTATACGGAATGGCACTGGGCGGCGTTACCCCTATTACATCTACTCGTCGTAGTAATGTAACACTAACTAACCGCAAGCCGCCGTCTGCCTACCTGATCAGCGTGTCATGCAGACAGACGGCGGCCATTGCAGTGTTCAAAAGCCGCGCCTCCCGAGTCCTCGTCGCCTGTGATAGGCGGAACACTCAATTTCACAGCAGGCAGTGTTCAGCCAATTACGGACATCCTCTCATCCTCATCTGTGTTATGAGGATGAGCGGATGTCCATGATAGGCGGAACACTGAATGCTGGGAAATTGAGTGTTCCGCCTATCACAGACGAGGAGGAGGCGTGGCTTTTGAATACTGGAATGGCCGCCGGTGTAGCAGTAAAATCCGTATCCCATGAAAATCTGCATCAGGTACGGGCACAGTGATTGAAGCATGGGCACAGTGAAGCACGGGCACAGTGAGGCATTGGGCACAGTGAGGCATTGGGCACAGTGAGACACGGCCACAGTGAGGCATTGGGCACAGTGAGGCATGGACACAGTGAGACACGGGCACAGTGAGGCACGGGCACAGTGAGGCACGGGCACAGTTCAATTCAACTAAGAGTAACCTCAAGATTTTTGGTTGTTTTATTAGCTAAATCCAAATACAGTATTAATAATTTGGATGTTTAACAATCTTTGTTGCACACGGCACACTGACTTTGCAGTTAGAGAAAGAATTTGCCTTTGAAATTTTGTTTGTTGATGCACTTCAATTAATATAATAAATAAAAAAATCGAATCGAATCGTAAATCGAGTTTTTTATAAAAAAATCGCAGATTTTTTTGGGGGGCAAAATCGCCCAGCCCTAATTGTGGGTAACTGAAAAACACTAGGTCTGCCCTCGGCATACACTCCTGCCACCTGCCAGCATCAGAGAATGGGAAGAAGATGGTGTTAACTGCACAAATCATGGGGGTGAAGTATTAGTCTACAAAGTTGTGCTGGGGGGCATTGGAGGCAGTAATGTGCTGAGAGGCACATTGGAGGCAGAGATGTGCTAAAGTGGCATTGGAGGCATTGGTCTGCTGGGTTATACACAGGTTTCCTGAGGGGCAGAGGTAGGCTGGGGTACATCAGTGGAAGAAGTGTACTGAGGGGGTACAGACATGTCCTGGACGGGGATAGAGGTGTGTTGGGGGGGAGGTAAAGACATGTGCCAGACATGTACTGGCACACCTGTAACGGCACCCCAAGTATGAAAGGGGGTTAACGCCGCTTAAGCGATTCCCTCTCCTGGACACACATTCGCTACCGATACTCCACAGTCAGGCGACCACTTCCCATAGGATTAATCCTTCCGGAAGAACGAGACATCACACTCTGTATCTTCTCAAGATAGACTCTGTTTATTGAAAAAACATTGCAACTTTTATACACATAGAGGGGAGTTTCTTATTTTCTTCTCACCATACATCTTTGACCAGAGCTAATTTCCATGATCTACTTAACTACAGCTTGATGACTCAGACATATGACCTTTTAGGCTAGCTTTTGTCTCCCAATCCACATTTCAGTTTAAATGATTATGCATGACCTTTTAGGCTAGCCGTACTGTCTCGCATTTCTCAAAAGACTTCACACAATAGATACATAACGAGCTCCCAATACACATCTCACAATGAAAGGATCTGTAGCATAATTGAGGTTCATTAACATTACACAAGCAGAAAGGTGACACATCAGCATCTCTTAATTTAACCTGTTGAGTTCAGGATCAACAAAATAGTTATTTACAGATCTTGGGAAATATTGGGGAATAATATTACAGACCCATTTTAAAACAATCCAATACATATTCTCAATGTCCATTATTTCCTGGCTCACCCTGTGCCCAAAATGACCCCTGTCACAACAACGTATATACAGCATTGAATCTGATTAGTACAGATCATAGTGGGGTTTTCATTCACCCTGTGCCCCTAATAGAGACATAGGGTGGTTTACACATAATAGGCATTGGGGAAGCTGAAGCAAGGGTATCTCATACTTTCTAAGAGATTCTGGGTTCCCCGGGCCCTCCCGTTACAACACCATTTTTCAAAACACACTACCCATGCCACATAATTTTTCACCACAAGGTACCCAAGGGAGCCTCTGATCTTGCACCATCCTAGCAGTACCAGCGCTTGTTACTACTGTTCTGTCTGTCTGTCTGTGTTCGCATCTGTCCATGGGACCTGCAAAGATATAGACTTTGAGATACACGTTGAGGTCCATGCAGGTCCATGCAACCTGCTGCCTGCCTTTCATTTAAACAGGCTGTCTGCATGGGGTCTGCATGGAACACCTGTGCACCCCAGGTGGATGAAGTCAGCCCTTTCCACATGTGTACAGATTGGTATTTAAGGCCTAATACAGAAGGTACAGGTATATTATATACATTGGACAGCTTGGTTTTCTAAATTGTATGTATGTAGTATTTATCCCCTTATTCTTTACTGTGCAGAATAATTGTTCATTTACCAACAAATGAAAGCCCAATTTGTCCTGAAAAAAAAAAAACAAGGTATAATTCACTAAGTCGTTGCAACGATATGTTCAGTTTTACTAACAACTGACAAAGTTGCAAAACTGGGTTCAGTCACTAAGGTTTGTTTTATCTTCAGGCAATAAAAAGTTAAGATGTCTTTGTTATACTCAGGTCCTATAAACATTCACAGTTATAAGATATGACTAGCATAATGGATGACTAAATAAAATTATATGCAGTTATTAGATAGTGTGTAATGTATTTACTAGTATGGGGGTGGAGGTGTTCATGTTAAAACGTTGAAATCAGCTTAATGTAAATAATCTTATCATTAAGGCCCCATGCACACTAGCTGCAGTGCATCCTTCCTGGAGTGTACAGGTGCAGCCCCATTGTGTGCAGCCTATCAAAGTCTATGTCAGGCTGAAGCTGAATGGGGCTGAACGATATATTGAGTGATACTGGCGTTTAGGGCCCTATGCATTAATGATGAATGTCCAGAACGCAGGGCTTTTGCCACTAAAACCAGAGGAGGGATATACAGCAGCTAGATGCTACATTGTGCAAGGGGCTTGTAGGTAAATGCTTTTTTTTTTTAAAGTTATATCTTTTTATAATTTGTAATTATGGCCAGGAAGAATCACGCTCATATTGTCATGATCCACCTAGCTGTCAGATAGACAGCTGGCTCTGTGTCCCAGTGCGAGAGCCAAAACCATCTGCGCCTGCCCTCTCTCCAGCCTCGTCCTCCAGTGAACTCTGGGGGGTAGAGTAGAGAGGGGTGACTGATAGTCACTGTTCTCTGCTCCAAGAAGATGGAGAACTGAGTGATCAGCGGTCATGTGATCGCTCAGTTCTTGGTTTTACAGATGGCAGATGACAGCTGCAGCACCAGACCGATACTTCATCATGGAGGTGAGTAAGTATGTTTGTTTTTTTCAGAACCCCACACTTCCCCTTTAACCATTTTTAAACAGTTAGGACAAGTCCTTCATGTAGCTAATCTACGATGCTTTTTGTGGCTAATCTATAAATATAAATTCAAATTTACTATAATATACTATAGTTACTATGATATAAAATATGAAATATAAGGCATGTAAAAATGTATATATATCGAAAAAAGGTAGCTATTGCTATAATAAAGCAAAATTCTGTTTTACTGAAAATACTTCCCGTTTATTAATGGTAATCAGTCCTGCCTACTATTAAGGCCTAATGAACACGAGCATCAAGTTTGTATGTGTTGGGCCACATGTCTTCTGGCAGTGTCTTTTCCCAGAAGTATAAATTTACTTGAAAAATTTGACTGTTTACATGCGTTCAGCCCCATTCAACTATTTAAAATCTCCCCTAAAACGACTGTGAACCCAGGTTTTTCTACATTGAGTAATTAGAGCTAAACATTTCTCATGTAAATGGTTCAGAACATCTAGTAGACAAATGTGTATTGTTTGTGTACAGATCTGTTGAATGTATGTATGTTAATGCTCAATTTTTGATGGGCTTGCGCATGAGGCCAAATGTGTACATTCAGCAGAATAGAAAAAAATTATTGATTTTCCCACAAATATAACCTACATACAGCTTGTAGTTTGTAGTGTAAAATTGAAAGAAATAGGGTTTTATAATTTATTATCATATTACTCAAATCTGACAAAGTCTATTTAGTGTAGTCCTTGGAAATGTCATTGTTAAATTTATGGCAAAGCTTTAATTCTCCTGGCTATTAATCTGCACATTCAAACTGTAACATCAGTTTGTGGTAAAATGCTGATCACAACAGCTAAACATCAATACTTTCTCATCTCAAGAGATTATTAAAGCAATTACCGTCTGGCATTGTAAGCTGGGCTATGAAAAACTGTCAGTTTGCACAGCAGTCAGCAAAGCTGATATTTTAAAGCCAAAAAACAAGCAAAAAAGGACAAATACCTTTAACCCCAATTGAATGTTACAACAGCTATATTATCTTATCACATGAATTGCAAAATTCTAGGTGTGCTAATTGAATTTTTTGGTTATTCAACATTTATTTCTGGTGTGGTACATGGCCATTTAGCAGTAAATTTAGACAAAATATGCTTATAATTGATATTACTGTAAATATTATATTTCAATGTATTAATGTTTTTTTTTTTTTTTTTTACATAATTATTATTTTTTATCAGGATTGTTGTTTAACTTAGTGATATACAGCTCTCAATACCCCACTCTGTCCCCATGCCTCCCACCCCAGCCCGATCAGACAACAAGTTCTGCATCGTTTTCTCTTATTTCATACATTTTAACAGGAATTGCTTGTACTTTTGTTGAATTACATATCACCTTCCAGTAAACTGAATTGCTTCTTTATATTGCAATACGCTTCAACTCCTGTTGTTGCTCTGTACTCTATTAATGTTTGTAACAAAATGTAAAATGTTATTTAAAAAAACAAGTAGACCATAAATTAGCTATATATTATTATGACATATTATTCTATTAAACCTGTTTTAATTAAACTCTTGCAGAAACACTTGCATTAAAAGAAGCAACCATCAGTCATTGAAACAGGTACCCAGATTATGGAAGACGACATATCAAGCAAACTACTTATCTAGTGTAATGTATTTTCAAAATTCACATGCTCATGTATATTTCAGAAAAAAGGGAGGACATACCAGGCTATCTGGAGGCTGTGAGTTAGACAGTTGCTTAAACACGCATGATGGTGAGCAGATGAGGCCTCACAATGTGTGTGCCCTCATACTCCCACATACTCTATATTGGGGCCTGTGTTCCTGTTTTTTTTAAATAGTAAGCTCCTTGTCCTAGTGCCTGAAAGATCTTCAGGTATACATGTAACCTTATCTGACTCTGACCTATGATCTGATCCATGTATAACCAGGGCTTTTTTTCTCAGAAAATAGGTACAGGAACTCTAACACGACCCCCTCAAAAGACCCCTCCCCCCACACCCTCCAAACTGCATTAAATAGTGGGTGTGGTCAAATGTCACCAACAGTGGGAGGGCCTTAAAGGAGTGCATTACAGAGTGCAGAGTTCCGGAAGGGGGGTTACAGAGTGCAGAGTTTCGGGTGCACTGCATGCAGAGTTCAGCCTTTTTTCCACAGTTGCTTCCCCCATCCATATCTAACTTTCACCTCTTTTCAGCTCTGACCTCTGCATGCACTTGTAAACACAGAAGCTGGACTTCTGTGTTTACAGGTGATAGTGGTGAGCAGGGAGCAGAGGGTCTGAGCCAGAGGTGGTGGAACTGAGTTCCACCAAGTTCCACCTGAAAAAAGCCCTGTGTATAACCCAGTTTGTGCACCCCTGACTTCATGTTTGACCTGTTACTGTGCTATTGATGTGTCCCTCGTGTTTGACTATACTTTGAAACCTATTCCGAAAAAAAGAAAGAATGACCAGTGCTTTTAAACTCTTGATTGCTGGCAGGACAGACAAGTGGATGACGTTCCTTTCTGAGAATTTAAAGTAATCTTTTTTGTTGCAGAGCACTTTGTCTCTAACTATGGATGTTTTTGCAACAGTAACTACTGTCATGTTCCAATGCAAGTTCTCCTGGTTGAAGAAAAGTAATAGTTCAAATCTCTTTATATCTAGTCATCAATTTTCCAAATGACATTTTAGTCCACTGAGTAGAAAAGAGCAGAAATAATGTTGCAGAGATTTTTTGAAATTGTCTGTATTCCATTTCACTAGAGTATCCAATTTAAAATGCATGACATAAAAAGCCATATATTTGGGTTCAAGTTATTATTAGTAACTGAAAAGTAACTTGGCACAACCATAAATTGGTTTCACATAACTGTCCCTTTTTTCCTTTATGTTATCCTGTGTATTTCTTGTGTTTTCCTTGTAAAGCACTTTAAGAAGCTACCTTTAAAGGCGCTATATAAAATAAAGTTTATTATTATTATATTATTATTTATTATATATTATACTGCTGGATTGTAAATAAATCAGAGATCACTGAGTGATTTAATTTAGGCTGTATGCAAATAGTTGTGTAAAGCAGTAATTAGAGTTCACATGTTAAAGCTGATGTCTGGGGAAAGTAAAAATACTCCTTCGCAGTGCAGCTGCCCCCACGATGCAAGGATTAAATCTTTATGTACTAGGGGATCCGGTAAGCAGTTTTGCTACAAAACAGCATAAACACATGCCACCGTAGTGCTTAGGCCAGGTTCACACCGCTGACGCATGCAGCTCACAGCAGGGGTCCAGTGCGTGCTGGTTCACCAGTTCAGGTCCGATTTCAGCCCGAATTTTGGGCTGAAATCGAACCTGAAACGCACCAAAAAGGGCACGCGTTTTTCTGGCACACCGCACCGGACTCGCTGCGGAGATTTGTGAACCGTCTCCATAGAGAGCCAGTCACATTCTCCTGCTATGCAAATTGAATGCGGGGAAACGCGCATTCAATTCGCATAGGTGTGAACCCGGCCTTAAGGATTTGTGAGAACCACAAGGACTTGTAGTAGGTGACCATTCTGATGCCAACACCCATCAATGCTTCGCTAATGCTGCCCTCCGAGAAATCTTGAAATGTAGATATAAACAGAAACAGAAACAAAAGGGCACAGAAGTCCTAGTGCATTACCATAAATATTAAATAATATTTATTAAAGAAAAATCCAATGAGTGCATACACACAAGTCAAAGGCTTCACTCTGAAGAAGAGGGTTCACCCCTCAAACACATCAACTGGCAAGTCTGAGTGATGTCAGAGTTGTATGATATTCATCTCTAATAGGACAGCCTTGCCACTTGGGTTGTGTGTTCATCGCTGTTTTAGCCTTTGACTTTTTTGAGTATGGGCTCATTGGATTTTTCTTTAATAATGTATGTATTGCCTTTGAGCCCCTTTATTACTGTTTATGAAAGCAACTTTGCTTACCTGGTCTTCTGTTCCTGCGGCTCCTTCACACTGCAAGACTGGTCCTCTATGCTCCACCGGTCAGATGCCCCTGATGTCATCAAAACAGATGAAGAGCACAAAGCCCTGTTATTGATATGAGGATGCCAAGGAACAGTCCACTGACAGAGTGTAGGGGAGTGCCATCTGGAGGAGGATCAGGTGAGTAAAACAGCTTTTCTTGCCCCCTAAACCTAAAAAAGTGCAGGGGCAAAGCTAGGCTTTAAAGTGTAGGTTCACCTTTTCACAAAAAATGAAAAAGTGAACTAACACTGTACACCCACCACAGCTATCTATAGCCCATGGGATTTTATTGAGTCGCAACCCCAAGGTAAAATATAAGAAAATGTATTGCATGAAAAAATACTCAATAAAAGTCCCATGGGCTATAGATAGTTGTGGTGTATGTACTATTCGGGACTAAGACACAACCGGTACCCATTTTATACCAGCATCCTTTTGTACAACACTGTACACCCTTCTTGCCTCCCTGGTTTCCACTGCACTTACCTCCATGGATGATTCAAATTTACTGCCCATGCAGCTGGTGCAGGGGTCCATGGTCTTCTTCCTCTTCTTTTCATAGGAATGTCGGGATGGATCACAGTGATTAAGATTGATCAACAGAATTTCTTTGTTTTGACCCAGAAGAAGACTAACCTCCCTGGCGGTATGATTATTTCAGATTTTAGGTGCTGAAAGCGGTACCATTATTTTACATGGAAATTTGGCGTTTTATATTGTAGGCCTGTAATTCTAAGGAATAACTCACTTAAATCTGTCCAAACAAGAGTCTAGTAGACTTCCCGGGTATGATAAAGTTTGAAACACAAAATCATAAATTATAATATAATAAATAACTATAAATAATTATAAAAAATAGTAATGTAATTATAATAAAAATTATTCAATAATGTATTCAAAATCAAAAACACAGAAATTTGCTCAGTTGCAGAATTGTCGCCGTCATTAGATTTAGTGTTTGATGACGAATTTCCCCACAAATCGCTATCGCTCAATTCTGCAAGTGATTCTAATTTATTATCATGGTTTTCTAGCTGGTCTAAAACCACTTTTGACATAAAGAGACACTTTTTGGTTGCTATGGACAATCTCCAGTTTCCAGGCAGAAAGAACAGTTTTTATAATATAAAAGTGCATGCAGGACACTGGACAGACCACTAGGGACAAAGGGGTGTGTAATTATTTGATACAGTAATGTAATCTGTAAGATTACAGTATACTGTATCTATACTGTGTGTTTCACTTTTTGAATTTGGCGCTGAACTCCGTCCCCGTGCGTCGCAACGCTCGGGAACGGAGCTCGGCACTCGGCAGTGTGAATCACACAGCGGGGAGACATCGCAGGATTCAGGGAGAGGGTAAGTAACTTTCCCTGTAGCCTGCAATGCGATCCCGAGTCTGGCTCGGGGTTACCGCTTTTGGTATGAAAAATTCACCCCGAGCCAGACTCGGGATTACCGCCAAGGAGGTTAAAGGCAAATCCACTTTGCACTACAAGTGCAGTCCCTTTAGATCTGAGGGGAAGATCTGAAATTAGAGGAAGCTCTGCTGATTTTATAATCCAATCATGTGCAAGCAAAAATGCTGTTTTTTTAATTTTCCTTGCAGGTCCCCCTCGGATCTACAGCGACTGCACTTCCAAGTGCACTTGTAGTGCAAAGTGTATTTGCCTTTTAACCCGTGTCTTTTAAATCCCTGGCCCCCTGCACTGGCTGCATGAGAAAAGATAATCATTCATAGTGGTAAATGCAGTGGAGACAGGGAGGTTGTAAAAAGGTTAACTCTAAGGCAATAGCCAAAATCACACTTTGATTACATTTTACTCTTCTGGCTGCTACTGCTCAGATAATTCCCCTCCCCCTCTCTTTTTTTCCCTCTCATATCTTTTTATTCCTCACCTTTTCACTCTCTCTCCTATATTGTCGCTCTTCCTTTATAGCTTTCTTTTCTTCAGCTTCTGTCACCTTCAGCATGTGTTCTTTTTCCTTCAGCCATGCACCAAATATCCCAATTTAATGACGTTGGCGAGGTTTTACTTGCTGCAAATATTCCTCACACTCACCTCTCTCCCCTCGCTTCATAACAGCCTGTCCATAGCTGTTGCTAACTTCTGTTCAGGAGTAATTAAAGCTCTAAATTTTACACCTGCATCAAACCAATTCCTCAAGCCATCAAAATTATACAGTAGATGCCCAGCTGGCTAAAAAGATTATTCATATAAATTTCCCACCCAACTAAAACCACTCAACCAACAAATAATTAAAGCTCTAAATTTTACACCTGCATCAAACCAATTCCTCAAGCCATCAAAATTATACAGTAGATGCCCAGCTGGCTAAAAAGATTATTCATATAAATTTCCCACCCAACTAAAACCACTCAACCAACAAATATGCAGAAAAGCATGGACAGCAATACAAATATTTTCAGGAGTTTTAACCCTCCCCCATTCTGGTAAAATGTGCTTGTTGGAGAGATTTCCCATCACTTCTCGTCTTGATAGGAAGATAAAGACTCCCCAACAGGAACATAGATGGCAATAAAAAGCCCATCAGAGGCTGTAACCCTTTGTCACTCTAGCCAAAATAAAACAAAACAATGGGTCCTGACTAGTGATGAGCCGAACACCCCCGGGTTCGGTTCGCACCAGAACCCGCGAACGGACCGAAAGTTCGAACGAACATTAGAACCCTATTAAATACAATGGATGCGAACGTTCGAATTCTAAAGTGCTAATTATAACAACTATTATGCATGTTATTGTCATAAATAGGGTTTGGGAACCCGGGTTCTGCACCAGGGGAAATGTATCAATGCAAAAAGAAGTTTTAAAAACGGTCGTTTTTCGGGAGCAGTCATTTTAATGATGCATAAAGTGAAAAAAAAAAAGTCAAATATTCCTTTAAATATCGTACCTGGGGGGTGTCTAAAGTATGCCTGTGAAGTGCCACGTGTTTCCCGTGTTTAGAACTGTCCCTGCACAAAATGACACTTCTAAAGGAAAAAAAAGCCATTTAAAACTGCTTGCGGCTTTAATGTAATGTCTGGTCCCGGTAATATGGATGAAATTCTTTAAGAAAAATGGCATAGCTACCCCATGACCCCCCCCCCTACCCCAGCCCATTACCAGCCCCTTTGGGTCTTGTATGGATATTAAGGGGAACCCCGCACATAAAATAAAAAAGGCCCTATATACTCTGAACAGCCGTATACAGGCGGTGCATACAAGACAGGGACTGTAGGTTTGTTCTTATGTAGAATCTGTTTGTAATTTTGAACAGGTACATTGTTGAAGTGTAGCTCCAGCCCAAAAATCTATTTTTAAACTTTTTGGGAAACATAGGTAAGGGTTATCACCCCTGTAACATTTGTTTTGCTGTCTGTGCCCCTGTTCAGAACATTTCACCTCACTTTCCGTCCCAATGACAACTGTTTTTGAAATGTGGTGTTTTTCTTGAAACAAGGATTGCTGATAAAGCATCAGTACAGATGAGACCCCTTTCTCCCATATTTATTCTTACAGGAGAGAATTTTCCTTTCTAGGGGTAGATTTCCTCTCACTTCCTGTTGTCTTCTTTCGTTTGCAAGTAGGAGTCGTTTGTAAGTTGGATGTTTGAAAGTAGGGACCTGCCGTATATACTCTGCAGAAATAGGCCCCTTAGTTGTTGGTGTTGGCACAACACTGTAAGCACTCAGTTACTCTTGGTTGGTGCTGGAACGCCCTGCTGTCAACTATTATATCAGGAATTTTAATTACATATAATTGTTGAACAGTGGTAGTAAAAATTGGGGCTTTGATGGTGGTGCTGGTGCCACAACACTGTAAGCCCTGACAGTTACTCTTGGTGGGTGCAGCAATGGGCCCTGCTGTGAATTATTAGATCAAGAATTGTAATTACATGCCCCTTTTTAACAGGGGCTGAAAAATTGGGCCTTTCGTGGTGGTGGTGGTGGTGGCGTTGCCACAAGACTGTAAGCCCTCAGAGTTACTCTTGGTGGGTGCAGCAATGGACCCTGCTGTGAATTATTAGATCAAGAATTGTAATTGCATGCCCCTGTTGAACAGGGGCTGAAAAATTGGGCCTTAGGCACTGGTGGCACAACACTACAACCCCTCACAGATACTGTACTTGGAGCACAGCAATGAGCCCTGTTGCAAAGTATTGCTTCAAAAATTGTAATGACACGCCCCTGTTAAACAGGGGCTGAAAAATTGGGCCTTAGGCACTGGTGCCACAACACTCCAACCCCTCACAGATACTGTACTTGGAGCACAGCAATGAGCCCTATGGCAAATTATTGCTAAAAAAATTGTAATTACACGCCCCTGTAAAACAGGGGCTGAAAAATTGGGCCTTAGCCACTGGTGGTGGCACCCATAAACAAAAATGATCTTCCAAGCTATCATCATCAATCGTATCATTGAGGACTCGGAGGAGGAGGATAGCCAGTCAACATAACAGCACAGGCACTCAGCATCAGCATCAGTCTTGAAGGGATGTGACATGTTAAAATCAATTAGTCTGTTATATCAGCATCAGGTGTGTGGTAGCTGGTGGTGATCCAAGACTGGTTCATCTTGATGAAAGTCAGTCGATCAACCGAGTCGGTGGACAGGCGCACCCTGTGATCCGTGACAAATCCTCCAGCAGCACTGAATGTGCGTTCCGAAAGAACGCTGGATGCAGGACAGGCCAGTAGCTCAATTGCATACTGTGCAAGCTCTGGCCAGTGATCCATCCTCAAGACCCAGTAAGCCAGAGGATTTTCGGTGGGGAAGGTGTCCAAGTCTGACCTTGCCCCTAGATATTCCTGCACCATGTTTATCAGACGCTGGCGATGGTTGCTGGAACCGATCATACTTTGGGGCTGCGGACTAAAGAATTGTCTGAACGCATCGGTCAGACGGCCACCTTCCCCACCGCTCCTTCTTTGACTGGCCGAAGCCTCAGCAACTCGTTGTCCAGGACCAGGAGTTTGTAACCTCCCAGTCTCTGGGAACGCGTTGCACAGACCTTTCTGCAAGGCCTCCCGGAGTTGTCTCATCCTCTGCTCCCTCTGCGACGGTAACATAAGGTCCGCAACCTTACCCTTGTACCGTGGATCAAGGAGAGTGGCCAGCCAGTAATGGTCCCTCTCCTTGATCCGAAGAATACGAGGATCCTTCCGCAGACTTTGCAGGATCAGGGAGGCCATGCAGCGTAGGTTTGCTGAGGCATTCGCTCCGGAGTCCTCTGGGTCACTAAGGACGACATGATCCGCAGCCACCTCCTCCCAGCCACGTACAAGTCCACTGGTTTCTTGGGACTGTAAATCATCCCTAAAAGACTGCTGCTGATGATGCTGAGTGCCAGCCTCCACCTCCATGCTGACACAATCCTCCTCCTCCTCCTCCTCCTCCTCCTCCTCCTCTTCCTGTGCGATGGGTGGGACAGAAGGAACACTGTCTGGGTAAAGGGGGCCTTGAGAGGCAAGGAAGTCCTCCTCTTCCTGCCTCTGTTCTGCCTCAAGTGCCCTGTCCATTATTCCACGCAGCGTGTGCTCCAACAGGTGGACAAGAGGTACAGTGTCACTGATGCATGCACTGTCACTGCTCACCATCCTCGTGGCCTCCTCAAATGGTGCCAGGACAGTGCATGCATCCCTGATCATGCCCCACTGGCGTGGAGAAAAAAAACCAAGCTCCCCTGACCCTGTCCTGGTGCCGTAGTCGCACAGGTACTCATTGATGGCCCTCTGCTGCGTGTGCAGCCGCTGCAGCATGGCCAACGTTGAGTTCCACCTGGTGGGCATGTCACATATAAGGCGGTTCTTGGGCAGGTTCAACTCCTTTTGCAGCTCAGCCAGGCGAGCACTGGCATTATAAGATCTGCGGAAATGCACACAGACTTTCCTGGCCTGCCTCAGGACATCCTGTAAGCCCGGGTACCTGCCCAAGAACCGCTGCACCACCAGGTTAAGGACGTGAGCCACACAGGGCACATGGGTCAGTTGTCCCTGTCAGAGGGCGGAGAGGAGGTTGGTGCCATTGTCGCAAACCACCATTCCTGGCTTAAGCTGGCGTGGCGTCAACCACCTCTCGGCCTGGCCCTGCAGAGCAGACAGGACCTCTGCCCCAGTGTGGCTTCTGTCCCCCAAACACACCAGCGCAAGCACGGCATGGCATCTTTTTGCCTGCGTACTTGCGTAGCCCCGTGAACGGCTACGGAGCACCGCTGGTTCATAGGACAAACCACAGGAAGAGGCCATGGAGGAAGAAGAAGAGGAGGGGGTGGAGGAGAGAGGTGTGTCACAACCAGTAGTAGCATTTTGGAGGCGTGGCGGTGGGACAACCTCCAACACTACTGCACCTTGTCCTGCATCCTTCCCAGCTGCCAAAAGAGTGACCCAATGGGCCGTGAAAGAAAGGTAACGTCCCTGTCCATGCCTGCTGGACCATGAGTCAGCGGTAATATGCACCTTACCGCTGACCGCCCTGTCCAGCGAGGCCAAGACATTGCCTTCCACATGCCGGTAGAGAGCCGGAATAGCCTTCCGTGAGAAAAAGTGGCGTTTGGGAACCTGCCACTGAGGAACCGCACATTGCACAAACTCACGGAAGGGGGCCGAGTCTACCAACTGAAAAGGCAGCAGTTGAAGCGCTAGCAATTTAGCCAAGCTAGCATTCAACCGCTGGGCATGTGGATGGCTGGGAGTGAACTTCTTTCGACGGTCCAGCAGCTGGGGCAGGGAAATTTGCCTGCTAGAATCGGACGTCGGTGTACTGCTAGCAGAGTGGCCGCAAGTACTTGGCTGTGACACACCTAATTCTACACCTTCATTCCTCTCAGTGCATGTTTCAGAGAGGACTGAAGTTATAGTGGGGTTGGAGATCCCAGCTGATGCGGTGCAAGGAGAGGTCCGCTTTGTTCTTTGGTGTGGGTCTTTGAGGTAGGCTTGCCAACGAGCTGCATGGCAGGTCAACATATGTCTGGTCAGGCATGTGGTACCCAAGCGGCTGATGTTTTGGCCACGCGATATACGCTTGAGACATATGTTGCAAACAGCAGCTGTGCGATCTGATGCACTAGCCTCAAAAAAGGCCCACACCAAAGAACTTTTTGAATGACGGGCAGAGGCAGCGCCCTGCACAGGCGGAGCTCTGCGGTGTGATTCCGTCGGTGTACTGCCCTTACGCTGGCCACCAAAGGGCATCCTGCCTCGTTGGAGATGTGCCTCCTCCTCATCCTCCTCCTCCTCCTCTCTCCTATTAGGCACCCACGTGGAGTCAGTGACCTCATCATCACCTCCCTCCTCATCACTGGAGCCAATCTGGCAGTATGCTGCAGCTGCTGGAACATGACTGCCAGATTGGTGTCCTTCTTGAGCATCCCCTCTGTCTGCTCTCACGCTACTGCCTTCCTCTAGCTGGGTTTCATCATCAGACCCTTCGAAACGCTGGGCATCCTCCTGGAGCATGTACCCAACACTGTGCTGAAACAGTTCGGGGGACTCCTCAGGAGGAGGACATGGTGGGTCTAGGGAAGGAGTGACTGATGATGAGTCTGACATTGATACCAGGGAAGAGGACGCTTTGGCAGCTGCTTTTCCAGTACCCTGAGCCTGGGTGAGAGAGGATGAGGAGGAGGAGGAGGGCTTGGTCATCCACTCTACCAAGTCTTCGGCATGATGTGGCTCAACATGTCCAGCTGCCGAAAAGAAGGACAAGCGTGTCCCATGGCCATGTGCTGATGACAATGCACCGCGTCCACGACCAGCACTGTTGCCCCCAGACACAGAGCCTGCTTGCCCTCTTTTATTGCCTCCTGACTGTCTGCCTCTCCTTGTTTGCCTTCCAGACATTCTAATAGATGGCCTGCAGGGAGATGGGAAAAAAGCAATAAGGGCTACCTTCAGGTGTCCTTCTCTGTCCCTTGAAACAAGGACTTTGACAGTGAAAGAAACTGACACACTCTCCCTACCTACAGTTTTCTGTCCCTAGAAAAAATGTTTTTTTTAAGCACAATTTAGCACAAGGAGAATTCACTCACTGTCCTTCCAGGTCCCTGGAAACAAGGACTTTGACAGTGAAAGAAACTGACACACTCTCCCTACCTACAGTTTTCTGTCCCTAGAAAAAATGTTTTTTTTAAGCACAATTTAGCACAAGGAGAATTCACTCACTGTCCTTCCAGGTCCCTGGAAACAAGGACTTTGACAGTGAAAGAAACTGACACACTCTCCCTACCTACAGTTTTCTGTCCCTAGAAAAAATGTTTTTTTTAAGCACAATTTAGCACAAGGAGAATTCACTCACTGTCCTTCCAGGTCCCTGGAAACAAGGACTTTGACAGTGAAAGAAACTGACACACTCTCCCTACCTACAGTTTTCTGTCCCTAGAAAAAATGTTTTTTTTAAGCACAATTTAGCACAAGGAGAATTCACTCACTGTCCTTCCAGGTCCCTGGAAACAAGGACTTTGACAGTGAAAGAAACTGACACACTCTCCCTACCTACAGTTTTCTGTCCCTAGAAAAAATGTTTTTTTTAAGCACAATTTAGCACAAGGAGAATTCACTCACTGTCCTTCCAGGTCCCTGGAAACAAGGACTTTGACAGTGAAAGAAACTGACACACTCTCCCTACCTACAGTTTTCTGTCCCTAGAAAAAATGTTTTTTTTAAGCACAATTTAGCACAAGGAGAATTCACTCACTGTCCTTCCAGGTCCCTGGAAACAAGGACTTTGACAGTGAAAGAAACTGACACACTCTCCCTACCTACAGTTTTCTGTCCCTAGAAAAAATGTTTTTTTTAAGCACAATTTAGCACAAGGAGAATTCACTCACTGTCCTTCCAGGTCCCTGGAAACAAGGACTTTGACAGTGAAAGAAACTGACACACTCTCCCTACCTACAGTTTTCTGTCCCTAGAAAAAATGTTTTTTTAAGCACAATTTAGCACAAGGAGAATTCACTCACTGTCCTTCCAGGTCCCTGGAAACAAGGACTTTGACAGTGAAAGAAACTGACACACTCTCCCTACCTACAGTTTTCTGTCCCTAGAAAAAATGTTTTTTTTAAGCACAATTTAGCACAAGGAGAATTCACTCACTGTCCTTCCAGGTCCCTGGAAACAAGGACTTTGACAGTGAAAGAAACTGACACACTCTCCCTACCTACAGTTTTCTGTCCCTAGAAAAAATGTTTTTTTTAAGCACAATTTAGCACAAGGAGAATTCACTCACTGTCCTTCCAGGTCCCTGGAAACAAGGACTTTGACAGTGAAAGAAACTGACACACTCTCCCTACCTACAGTTTTCTGTCCCTAGAAAAAATGTTTTTTTTAAGCACAATTTAGCACAAGGAGAATTCACTCACTGTCCTTCCAGGTCCCTGGAAACAAGGACTTTGACAGTGAAAGAAACTGACACACTCTCCCTACCTACAGTTTTCTGTCCCTAGAAAAAATGTTTTTTTTTAAGCACAATTTAGCACAAGGAGAATTCACTCACTGTCCTTCCAGGTCCCTGGAAACAAGGACTTTGACAGTGAAAGAAACTGACACACTCTCCCTACCTACAGTTTTCTGTCCCTAGAAAAAATGTTTTTTTTAAGCACAATATAGCACAAGCACAAAACACACTGACACTCTCCCTACCTATCCTTCTCTTTCCCTAAACTAAAGGAATCCAGGTTAAGCAAGAAAGAAATAAAAGTCACTGTCCCTGCCTATGCTGCTCTATCCCTGCTCCGGAACACACTACACTAGGCCGCCGTGCTGGCGGCCTTTTATAGTGTGGGGCGTGTACTAAACACCCTCAGCAATAATTGGCCACAGGCATCCTGCCTGTGGCCAATCATTGCTCTCCTCGCTGCCGGCGCTGTGATTGGCCAAGCATGCGGGGTCACAGTGCATGCTTGGCCAATCACAGCGCCTGGATGACACTGCGATGGCGTAGTGCATTGTGGGCCGTTCGCGTCACTCGAATTTGGCGCGAACGGCCCAAATCGTTCGATCTTCGTCGAACGATCGAACAGCCGATGTTCGAGTCGAACGTATGTTCGACTCGAACACGAAGCTCATCCCTAGTCCTGACTGTAGTTGCAACTATATTTGCAACGTTATTAACCACTTCAATATTGGGTACTTTCACTCCCTTTCTGCCCAGGCCAAGTTTCAGCTTTCAATGCTGTAACACTTTAAATGACAATTGCGCCGTCATGCAACACTGTACCCATATGACATTTTTATGATTTTTCTCACACAAATAGAGCTTTCTTTTGGTGGTATTACATCAACATTGGGTTTTTATTTTTTGCTAAACAAACATAAAAAGACCGAAAAGTAAAAAAAAAAAAAAAAAATTTCTTTGTTTCTGTTATACAATTTTGCAAATAAGTAATTTTTTTCTTCACTGATGTGTGCTGATAAGGCTGCATTGGGGGGGGACTGATAGGCTGCACTGATGAGGCTGCACTGATGGGCACTGATGAGGCTGCACTGATGGGCAGTAAATGGCACTGATGAGGCTGCACTGGTAAGGCTGCGCTGAAAAGGAGGCACTGATGGGCACTGATAGGCAGCACTGATATGCTGCACTGATGGACACTTAAAGACTAATGGAAAATATGTGATCTATGAACTTTTTTGTGCTGAACATTCAAACATGGGACTATATATATATATATGAATTGATGACATATAGAATGAATAGGATGTGTGTGTGTATATGTATGAAGCGGCCACCGCCTCCCTTCTTCTCCACTCTTTGGCACGTTCACTGGAGAGGAAGGAGCGCGTGGTCTCTTCCATGCCCGTACCCCCTGGGTTGCAGAGGTTAGGCACACTTAGTTTCCTTAGGGTCTTTGCAGCAATCCCCTCAGTGTTGGTCTCTGTCCCCAGTGTGTAAGGACAAAAGTCTCTATGCCAACGTAGAGCTTTATTTTCTTATGCATGAAAGGAGAAAGGTTTTAGGAAGACAGATGGAATTCAGGCACTCCTGGCTTCGTCACCACTTGATCCCAAGTGGGTACAGCTCACGCGGATAGTCACCCAATGGCAATAGCAAGAAGACAGAGTCCAGCAATTGAAAAGATTTGAGTCAACTACCACTCAAATCACCCCTAAATTTGGTATAGCAGTCCCTAAATTTGGAACCCCCGCTACACGTATATATATATATATCTATCTATATAAATAGATATATATATAGATATATATATCTATATATATAGATAGATATATATCTATCTATCTATATATATATGAATTGATGATTTTTTGAGAGGAAATGAGAAAGAGCTTGTAAATTATTCACTATATATAGGAGTAATTATTCACAATTGGACACCAATTACAAATTTATTATAATTTTGTTAAGGGTTTATCCACAATCACGTTAGCGAAGTGTCACATTAAAAACACACAATTTTTATCTGCCCATGTGGGGACACATGAAACCAATATGAGCAACTGTTTAAATTAAAACCATAAAATCACCCAGTAATCTAGTTAAAGTGGTAGCGCATAGGATTTCTTACATTTATTAGGCATGGAACAAGATCTTCACTGCTACAAAATCTACTGGGTATAGGTTGTGGGTAGTGGAATATCAAAAGTAGATTAGGTTGCTACCATTTGAATGAATCCAAGAAAGGCACATCTGTTTTTTTTCATAAATATTCATGAGCCTCCTAATTCACAGATGAATCTATTTGTTGAAATACAGCTGTTTATATTACAGCTGTTCCCATGAGATCAAAAATGCACAATGAAGTCACTAGCGCTACAATTAATTAGCTATTATTCATGCTATTTTGCAGTGAATACAAGTACTTTTAATGATGGAGAAGCATCAGAATCAACACACTATTCTCCTGATGTACATGCTGATGTAAACAGAAAACCCTACTGATACATCAATATTCCACTTCTAAATAAGGAGCAAAGAGAGGTCCTTGGTTCAATAACAATCAGACATTCCCAGTGATGCCAAAACATATGCTACACATCACAGTGAGCAGACAATTCATCTCACATTTGATATTCTGCGGCCAAATGACAATGCACACTGTTAACTCTCCATTGCGTGGCTTAAACCACCACTGATATTAGAGATCAGGTTGTACAGGCAGTGCTGCTGCACAGATGCCCCAGTGGATAAGAAAATCAATCAGATTTCCTTATACGACTAAGGGTAGATGCTCCAGAGCTTAGTAAATTAGGTAAAGATTGACTTTGCAAGGAATACCCAATCACATGCAAGGAACATTTAAAAAAAACATGCATTTTTGCTTGCACATGATTGGATGATGGAAGTCAGCAGAGCTTCACCTCATTTACTAAGCTCTGGAGCACCTGCAGAGTACAACTGCACTTTGCAAAGTGCACAGTCTAATTGCCTTTAGTAAATCAACCCATTTGTGTGCAGCTTTTTGAAATATTGCATTTGCTAAGCATCATATCAACTGGATAGTTCTTGTAATGGATAGATATGACTTGTTTATTATTATCTTACAATTTTCCATTTTTAACTACTACTAGATAAAAATGAAATGTGCATCAGTGCTTTCACACAAGACACAAATCAATCTCACACATTAGCATGTCATTCTAATTTTCTATCAGATATGTCCATAAACTAGTGGGTTGCAGTAACACATGCACTACTGTAATGCTTAGTAAAGCACATTGTATGAATTGGTGTGCTGCAGTGGCATTCATTGTTACACCACAATTCGCCTGCGTTGCAGTGCTCTGCACTTAACAAATTTGGTGTGTATCTGATGTTCAGTCTGTGTTATTGTATTGGCAGCTCATTCACAAGAGACTCAGGAGTTCTCAGATCACATCTCCACACCCCATCCACACCCCATTGCTGCTCTTTAAATCTTTCTCTGTCATCCAATGTCAGTCCTCCTCTGAGCTGAATGATGTTGGTCTTTGCAGCAGAGGACTACCCACCGTACATTTTAAGAGCCAGGTTAAGTGTCTTAAGTGTCACGTTTCATGTGAAGGCGGCTAACAATGCCCCAGTAGAAGTCCTATTTGGACGAAACGCGTAGGGCTTGGTACGCCACTCCCCATATTGCCTTTTTACTCTGTTTTATGTGATCACTTTTTTAAATGTCATATTTGTGGTTTTATTCCAATAAAACCGTATACTACATTTTTTGACCTGCACCATTTGGAGCCTTGTCTCTTTTTTCCTGCATGTGAATCGGAGAGAGTTTTATATCTGGAGCCACTCCATATTATCCAGTCACCCCCGTCTGGGGTTCCTTGTGGTTTAATCATCTTTACATCTATTGGAAGTATGGCAGACACTCTGTGAGCCCAGACCTGTTCCATCCATTCGGGATATTCTCCCAAGATCTGGAGCTGAGGACTATCGAGTCTCAACAGCCAAGACTAGGATTCCAATGCCACATGAGTCATCAGACAAGCTGATCGGTCCGGTGGTTGGATTTTCCAGGCTTACATGATCTGCTGTCATTGACAGGCAGATCCACGGGCTCTGGTAAGAGTATTTCATCCATTCCTTGTAGTCGGAAGATGTCTTTTCACAGATGACCCCTAAGCCTGCATGTCCTTTCCTTCACTGTGTTTTCACATATCACTTTGATGGACATATTATATATATTTTTCTTTATGATTTTTTATGTTGGTTTTTATGGACTTTTTAGCCCATATACACACATTATTATTGGTTGGTGCGATATATATATATTTTTCTTTCACCTAGTTCATTTATATTATTAGAGAGACATTCAGTTGTTTTTCCCTCAGTTGTCAGCGCTACTTTCTTTACACCTATCGTTTACAATTCTTGTCACATTGTTGTGTAGCAGCTTGTTGTTTTCTGTCTTCTTTTGCATTTAGCGCAATATTTATTTTCATTCTCACAAGGCGGCTAACAAACCTGGCCCCCCCACTCGCCCTAACCCCCTCCCTGGCGCTCGCTCGCACTAACCCCCCCCCCGGCTCGATCGAATGAAGGCAGGCAGCGATCCATGGCCTTACCTTATGCAGGGAGGTGCAGAAAGGAGGTTGCAGAGGGAAGAGCCGGGGTCATTGCTTCTCCTTCCGGCCTAACAGGAAGTGGATCCTGAGATTCCCTGGCCAATTGGGTCTCGCTTCCTGATTGGCGGAGGAGAAGCAGGAAGACATTAGCAAATATTAATTTGCAAATGTCACACAAGTGGGTGGGCTTGGGGCTCAGTGCTCTGTGCTCTGCGTCCCGAGCTCACCCTTTTTTAAGCCAATTAGAGCCTCAGGCTCTAATAACGTGCTTCTAAAAAAAAATCTATGTATCCGGCGCCCTGCATGAAGATTAGGGGCCGGGTACATGGAATAAAGGGGGGGCAGCGCCCCTGTGCCTCTAATGAGCGGGCCACCACTGAGATTAACCATCAGGGATAGGCCTTAAAGCGGAGTTCCAGACATTTTTCAGTTTATTAAAAGTCGCAGCTACAAAAAGTGTAGCTGCTGACTTTTAATAAACACACACTCACCTGTCCGACGGTCCAATGATGCGGCTGCCTGAAGCCTTGGTTCTCTCCCTTCTCTCCCTCTCCTCTCCTCTGTGCCGGTGTTCTGCCGAGCTGGTTCCGCCTATCGATATGGTTCCGAGCTCGACTGCGCAGGCGCAATCCAAGGTGACGGAATTCTCCGAGCGTGAACAGCTGTTTGGCAGCTGTAGACGCATTCGCTCCCGATGCTAGGGGAACCAGCTCGAGAACAAAGCGGCGTGGGCGAAAACTAGCAAGTTGATGGGACACGACACGCCGCTCTGTATTTTTTAAAATGTTCATGAGTGGCCGCAAGGGGCGGAGGCTGGGACACGCCGCTCTATAGGGCAGCATATAACAATTATATGTACAACTCTCGCCCTATAGAGCGGCGTGTCACAGTCTCCGCCCCCACCCCTTGCGGCCGCTCATGAACATTTTAAAAAATACAGAGCGGCGTGTCGTGTCCCATCAACTTGCTAGTCTCCGCCCCGCCGCTTTCTGCGCGGCGTGTATCGTCGGGAACGAGCGCGTCTACAGCTGACGAACAGCTGTAGATGTTCGTAGATTTCCGTGTGTTCCGAGTGTGCATGCACAGACACGCTCAGAACCATATCGAGGAACTAGGTCGACAAGACACCGGCATCACTATTGTGGGCATGCGGCTGTGACAGCTTGTGGCTTCGCACTGCGCATGTGCAAGTCGTGCTGCACTGTCCTGAATGGCAGAGTAATCTTCTCCGCTTTAAAGTATATTTTCACTTTTGCAGTCATATTTGAGAAAAAACTCTGTTTGCTGTGTAGTCCCATTTACACAGCATAACTAAAAAAGTTTTCTTTTTTTTTTATATATATTTATTACCTTTTTAGATGTTTCTAAGTAGAAGGTGTCATGGCTGATTCTAAGAATTTCTGGGCAGTCTTTAAGTGTTTCTGTCCCCACAAGAGTAAGTTATACTCTAATAACATACCATGTAGGAGGGTGGGTGGTTTCTAAAATGTTCATTCTTTGTTAGGACAGACGATGTTCAGATCTAGTTTACAGCTGATAATAAAGAACGGTACAGACAGGGTTAAATATGTTAAACATTACTCCACACAAAAAAAAATTATTTCTGAGACTACTTCTCTTCTATGTCTGGAAAATGGTTGAAAAAAGAAAAATGGGCTGTGGGACTTTAAATGAGGCATGCGTATGGATAGGTAAGAGTCTAGGATATCAGAAAATACACAGTAAATAAAATGTCACAGTCCCGATGTGGGAAATCTCTGTAGCCATAAGGAACTGCTGGACAATTGATCCAATAAATGAAAATCAATAGGTAGATATGAAAATATATATTGTAATGTATCATATTGAATAATACAAAGATCATGCATACAGTGGCATAATACCTATAGTGTTAATCACATGTTACATATTTGATATTCACAATGAATGGACATGATTAAAACAGCAGAAACCAATCAAAAATGGACATACAGAAGGAGTGACCATGATTATCCTAATGAATGGGTACAAAAAGGAAATTGGTAAAAATTCATGATTGGGCAGACTTGACTTGGCATCCCTGAGAATAGACTCAACGCGTTTCTTGGCGTTTAAAGCCAGTCATCAGGAGTGGGATGCGTAGATATCAACTACAGAAAAAATTATTTAAATAAGTAGGTCAATGGGGTCTCAAGAATGAATCATGCTTTCAATAAGAGAGCAAAGTTAAGGAATAATACATTACCAATAGCAAAGCCCAGATAAGTTGACCAGTGACCCCCAAATGGGGGTGGGATGATGGTCCTGAATGAACTGTCTCCCCGGGGGTTGAGGCAAAATACCTTTTCTCATCAGCAGTTAGAGCAGTCTTGTGACTTCTTCTAGTGTTTGGCTAAAGCTTGTAGGATGAGTTTTCATACTGCACTTGCTGTCCTATCAGGATGCAGGACCCCTGACCTTCTGACTGAACAGTGCTGATTGGCCCTATGCTGATCACATGCACTCTCCCAAAAAAAAAAAAAACTCTCTAGCAATACACATCAAACTTAGCATGTGCAGTCTGACTCCAATAACTCTGTCTCATCCAGAATGGTTTTGGAGTCAGTGGAAGAAGAGGAGGATCTGTGCATACAGGATCAAACAGCCTTTTTACACAATGTAGATAATTAACCCCTTAGGTTCCACAGTGAATATAACAAGCATGCTTTACTGCATATACAGACTGATTTTACTGTTGTGGGGTTAGTAACACTTTAAGGATTTTTAAGTAAGTAAAAATCACTTACAAAGTTAACTGGCAATTTTTAAATATTGTTTTAGGTTATGCTATGTTAATGGAAACATGTAACAAATTTAAAGTAGGTGTGATCTCAATTTGGCTGCAAAGGTGGAAATACATTTTAGCCACCATTCACACCGCTGCGGCTTTTGAAATTGTGCTACTTCAGTGTGATTACAAAACTGCACGTTAGTATGATTTGCACCGCTGATTTCATTGCGGCTTGTGACTTCATTTAATAGAAGTCACAATGAAATCAGTAAAAAGTAGTGCAGGAACCTTTTTCATAATCGCTGCAACATGAGTCGCAGCGATATGAACGGTTCCATTGTCGACGATGGGGTGCGACTTGCCATGTGACTTTGAACTGTCAAATTGCATGACAAGTTGCATGGATATGAATGCGGCTGAAAGACAAACTTTATTTTTCACTCATTTTCAGTGATTGTAGGTGGAGCGGTACATTTATGGATGATCAAACTTATTACAGACAAAAAAAGTTAGAATTTTTCTGTCCAGGTTACTGTATACTAGGGAAAAGTAGCAAGAGTTACAAAAAAAAAAAAATCACAAATCAGGAAAATAGTTTCCTTATACAGCTAACTGGCAGGAACATGGTTATGGAAACCATTACTAAAAAAATATGGAGGGTGCCATTTATGACGACTCCTGGAAATACTAGTTTTCTGGCATCCAGGTTGATCCAGGGCTTTCCGAGTCCTTGACATGGGACAAGTACATGTATAAGAACTATCGCTTTCATTCTGAAGCACAAAACATTTATTTTTAGGAGGGGGTCAACAATAGAATACCCCTGCATTTATATTAGTACCGTTTTCCTCATAGCTTTGACATCTGCTCTTTCTATGTGTAACTAAATAAAGCACAGGTTGTCTCATTGGATGTTATAAATGTTTTATAGGAATCTTGAAATGCTGTTATATCTACCCCATGGACACCTTTGTTCTCCCTATACATGTGACCTAAACTATTCTACAAATCTTTGAATTATATATGTGTGCCATACAGGGTGCATTGTTTGATTGATTGTAAACATAACTGTAGACTCTGAACCATTCAGAGAAAAGGGAAACAGAATCAGACGGGACATCTGTATACCAGCTGGGCTCTCAACTGAACTCTCAGATTACTGTAAATGAGAGGCTATCTCGCAAATAAACCAGATGGCGCAATTGAACATTTCCATCATAACTGTTGACATAAGAAATGAATATCAGCTTTTATGCACTAGAAAACAAAAAGGGAAATTTAACAGTACAAAGTGACAGAATGGCACAGTACGGAGCTATTGAAAAACAAACCTGCAACAGACTAAAGCACAGCAGTATTTGTGAGAATTCTGACTGCATTTACAGTCTAGGGCTGTAATGCCATTGTATTTTCTACAGAATTAGTTTATCAATAAACTACAATTATTGTTTGGGCGTTGCGGTCCTACTGGTCCTTCATCCACTAGGCTGTCTCTGTGTGGTGACTACATTCTCCATAAGACTTGCAGCCCCCTTTGCTCCAGGTCTGGTGGGGGGAGTTTCAGACTGCTGGGCGGCCAATCACAGTCTTCCTCTGTCTCTTTCCTCTGTGCCCTGCTGCACAGTCCAATTGCAGCAGGGGAGAGGGATTGCAACAAGATGGGTGATCCTTCAGAAACCCTGGCAGAGCAACAGTCCACCCCATTAAGGGCCAAGGCGCAGACTTGGCTACAGGGCTGATGTTAGAAATCACAGGGCCCCCTACAGCCTACCTGGCAGGGCCCCCCAGGCCCCCACCCCCCGAAATATAGCAAAACAATATTTTCACAAAAAAATCATTACCAGCAGACACAAACATAGCAGAGAACCGGTGTGAATTAGCCCTTTTTTAAATAGTTTTGTACAATTTTTAAACTTTTTTTATAATTACAATTTTTAGTACGAAACAGGTAAGCCGGCAGTGCTATGGGGGGGGGGCAGCACAGTGACACACAGGGGGGATCAGAAGCAGGCAGAACAGGGTGGGGGAAGCAATTACAGGAACAATTCCCTGTGTCTGTGTCTCTCCCTGCAGCAGCTGAAAGCCAGCAGGAGGGAGCGAAACCGACTTTCAGCTGCTGCAGAGAGACGCACAGGGCATCCTTCTGTAATTGCCCCTTTGCCGGACCACACCAATTCCCTCTGCTGTCTGGGCCCCCCTGTGTACCTGGGCCCCCTACAGGAGGACTGGTGGTCCCCCCTATCAGCGGCCCTGCTTGGCTACATGCTCCCTCCACCAAAAAGGTCTTTGGTCCGCTAAAGAGGCAAGATTTGTAGGAAAAATATTACAGAAGGATAAACTAACATGAGATTACACATTAGTTTACATTTAGAACTAAACACATTTGACCCGTGAGGTCAGACAAATTTTGTGACATCTCCTTGTAAAAGGAGCAGGCATGTGGGGTGGAACTTCCACCTAGGTGTGTGTTGAGAGGTAGGTTAGGGTAATTGTCTTCTTTTGATCTACGTTCTGTAGACACAGACTCTTCCAAGCTGTGGCCTGTAGAGTCATACATCATATGGGGGTGTATCTACCTTTTGACTTTTTGCGTTTTAGGCTCTGATGAACCTTTATCTGGAGACTCTCCATCAGATTCAGGGGCCAGCAGGTGAGATCTTCACTTTCTCTTTAATCGGCTGAACTGAAGACTCCACTTGACCTTCTTCATTTCTGGTGTAGGCACAAACATAGGGGTGTCAGACCCAAGAGTTCTTAGATAGGACTCAGTGGAAGAGGTGGATTGAGTGATTTTCCCCCCTAAGTACACCAGCACACCTACACCAGATGTCTCCATCAGTCCCCTCCATCAGTCGTTAGAAGGTAACCACTACAACAAACTTGTTCCTGGAGAACAGTTTCCACCATCTCAAGTCTACATTTAAACCCTGAGCACCTGGGGGAACAGAAAAAGACTAGAGAGGCTGGAGACACAGACTGTGGGTGATTCTGTGACTGGATTAGAGAAGCAGAAGGGCTGCTAACCTTGTGTACTGGGCTGAGCTATCAGTTAGCCCCGGCAAACTATGTGTGGTGAGCAGACTGCCATGCATTGAGCTGGGCTGAGAGAGAGAGATGCTGGAGCAGAGGCTGCTGTAAAGTTGTAGTGTGCTGTGAGGGACCTGTGCTGCTTCAGTCTGTTGCTGCATATGCCAACCCAAATCCAGGGGCTGCAACTGCTAATCTGCAGTGGGAGACTGCCTCATTGCAACCCTAGTTGAGTGAGTCCCTTGTGGCTGTTGCATCCTTAGACTGCTATTGTATTCAGGGACTGGGAGTGGCAACCTGCTCAGAGTCGGAGCGTGTCGCCCACAAGGTGTGTCTATGTTTCAATGGTCAAAGTCAGGCAGGTCATCAGCAGAGCAGGTGACATTTCCACCCTGCCTCTCCACCTTATCCAAACAGAGAACATTTTGCTTTCATTAAGAAAAATGCCAAGCATTATCTGAATGGCACCTGTGCCAAGCAAGCCTCCCCTGCATTCACTATGAAGCAGGACAACCGCACAGGACCCGTAGAATAGTGAGGATCCCTGTAGTAGCTATAGCTAATACAATGATTCTCTGTTTTCAGAGGAATCGGCCAGGTATGGAACATACATACTTACAGTGGTTCAAGCTGGACCAATGTAACTAGGCAAAAATATCCACAACTCAAATTCAGCATTAAGCAAAATAAATGTAATTTAGTTAAGGTTTACATCTAATTTAAGAAATTGGGATATAATCATTTAACTTTATTATCTATTTAAACCCTGCTCATGCTCAGTCAAATTTCAACAAGACCACATCTATTTTATCTACTTGTTCATGTCTGAAACAATTCAGTTTGTTTTCCTGTAGCACACAGACCCTTTTCCCTTGCTTTGGCTCAATTGCAGGAAAAGGGCACACCGTACTATATGCCCGTACCCTACTGGATGAGGAGGTTAAGCGGTGTTATGTATTTGGGTCCCACAGCTAGGTTCTTCCATCACTTGGTTCTCGTCTCCTAGGATATAGGGACAAGTCTCTGTATTCCCCCCAAGTAATTCCAATGTCCACACCACTTTAAAACTCCATGTTGAGTTTATTTTCTCAATGTTCAGCAGATAGGAAAGGGTGGATAAGAGACAGGACAGCAAGGTTTGGGAGGTTAGTCCAGGCACAATGGATAGCACAATCACTAATCCCTGAGTAGATTTAGCTCACCTGGATAGTCTCCTACAAAGTGGATCCTAGCAGCCGAAGTGATGCTCGAACGTTTGATCAAGTTCTTTCCTAGATGCGATCAGGAGACTCTCTGCCACAGAATCTATCAGACCCCCAAACCTCTTAGCTTCTGGTACTTAAGGACCGGTGCCAGCAGCAGCACATTACTAGGCCCTTGGTGGATAGAAGAATCCCTCCAGAGAGTTACCGGGTCCCTTCCTTCACCGTGAACTCTCACCGGTCCCTCAGAATGGTCCTCCCCGGCCTCCTCTTCTTAGAAGCGGGCTTCCTCGCGAGAGACACCCTGGGACTTCTTCTCCTCGAAGCGGGCTCCAGCTAAAGGTGCTGGGCCCAGTGTTGAAGATGCAGCCCCAGGACTAAAGGTGCCTGGGACTGATGTACACATGGCTCCATGGCCTGGAGGGCCATGCGCCACGCACCCAGACTCCAACTCTGGAACGAAGACCCCTCCCAGGCGGCGTCTGCCCCTTATCCTCTCCCAGCATGCACAGCAGGTCGACCACACCCACTGTACCACTGCCGAGAGAGGACACCCCAAGGCACAGCACTAATACCAGTGGTTCAACCCTGACCCATTATAACAGTGCCACCTACAGGCCACAGGGAACTGCACACCAGTATACCATCCTGGAAATAAAACAGCACAACCTATAAATTGAGAACGGTCTGAGCCCAACTACTATCTCAAACCAGCACTCCTAAATGGGGTGGGCGCTACATTCCTTTTAATTCTTGACATGTTCAAAATACAAACATGGTTTTTAACCACTTGAGACCCGCGCTCTAGACGAAAGACATCTGCAGCGCGGCTCTCAAATGCCGGGTGGATGTCCCTGGACGTCCTGCTGTTTTCATTGCCCCTGCGTGCCGCTGAGGGCACGCAGCAGGGAACAGCTGTGCCCGCCGTGTCACGTGTTGCTGATGCGCGTGCCTGGCGGCCGCGATGTCCGCCACATACACGCGATCGGCTGTTACAGAGGCAGGACGTGGATCTCTGTGTAAACACAGAGATCCACGTCCTGTCAGGGAGAGAGGAGACCGATGCTGTGTCCCTTGTACATAGGGACACAGATCGGTCACCTCCCCCAGTCAGTCCCCTCCTCCACACAGTTAGAATCACTCCCAGGGAACAAATGTAACCCCTTGATCGCCCCCTAGTGTTAACCCCTTCCCTGCCAGTCACTTTTATACAGTAATCAATGCATATTTATAGCACATTTCATAAATCTATCCCCTATTTTGTAGGCGCTATAACTTATGCGCAAACCAATCACTATACGCTTATTGCAATTTTTTTTACCAAAAATATGTAGAAGAATACGTATCGGCCTAAACTGAGAATTTTTTTTTTTTTTTTTTAAATTGGGATATTATTATAGCAAAAGGTAAAAAAATATTGTGTTTTTTTCAAAATTTTCTGTCTTTTTTTGTTTATAGCGCAAAAAATAAAAACCGCAGAGGTGATCAAATACCACTGAAAGAAAGCTCTATTTGTGGGGAAAAAAAATGATAAAAATATGATTTGGGTACAGCGTTGTATGACTGCGCAATTGTCATTGAAAGTGCGTCAGCGCTGAAAGCTGAAAATTGGTCTGGGTACGAAGGGGGTTTGAGTGCCCAGTAAGCAAGTGGTTAAATGGTAACCTGAGCTGGAGAGTGGAGATTATGGCTCTGGTTTTGCTGTCACATCCATTGAGCATAGCCCACTCTTTATGAAAATTCTTACAAAACATTGTCCTTTATATTCTTGCTTCACATTTATATTTTGATTAGGATAGACAGAGAACAAAGAGACTATGTCTTGCAATGTCTCGTTCAAATATTATGTTTATCGGTTTTAATCTTTTAATTACACTATTTTACAAAACACGTATCTTTGTGCCAGTGTTTTGTGTATGTAGGAATATACACCAGTTCTGCTTGCAGATTATAGACCCAACCAATCTGTGCTCTGGAAATGGTTTTTGACTGTGTTAGATAAAGGGACTTTTGCCAAGTTGACCCTATTTTTGCTAAGGAAAATGCCAGGCTTGTAAAACCAGTGTTTTATCTCAGATACTGTTGGCTTTCTGCAAGGAAAATGTTTTGTAAAAGCAGATTGATAGGCTTGCTCTATTATTACTGCAATCTTGTGTAAATATAAACCCTCAGTCTTCTTTCATGCCTGTATTAGGACTATTATAATACTGTTCTTCAGCAATTTAGAGCTTTTAGCTCATTGCCTTCAAGTGTAGATAATTTAGAAGGGCTAAAAGTCACTCTTCCTAAAAGGGATTTAAAATCCTGCTAATCGTCTGCTTTGCGTGATTAAAACTTTTTTTTTTTTTTAAAGCTGTATCCCATTTTAAGCTTAAAAACAAAACAAAAAAAAAGTCCTGCATAAGAACAGATAAAGAAAGATGCCTACTATTACCTGTATTAATCAGAAATGCCTCTTATGTGCTCCTCTCTGATTTTGGTTCACTTTAATAAGTGGAATTACTTTTTCTTACTTCCTCTTGATATCTGCCTCCAGTGGTCCTATGTAGCGTGGCAGCCAGACTGGGATAGAAAGGGCAGGACTAGGAGCCCAAGTGGCTCTACTGCAGAGCATATACCATATATACTCGAGTATAAGCCGAGTTTTTCAGCACATTTTTTTGTGCTGAAAATGCCCCCCTCGGCTTATACTCGAGTCACCTTTTTGCACCTGATCTCCTGGACTTTGGGGACCTGGTACCGGCCGGCCGGCCGTAGGTCCCCTGGACCCCAATCTTGACACACATGTAGCCCCACTCTTCCTCTACAAGTGTGCAAAGTTTGTTGTCCAGGGAACCTACGGCCAGGGAGCACCAATTTTTCAAAGCTGGGCACCCCTTCCATAGACTCCCATGTTAAACTGTAATTTATCTGGTGATTTGTGGGCCTGGTACCGGCTATTCGTAGGTCCCCTGGACCCGAAACTTGGCACACATGTAGCCGCATTTCTCCTCTATAAGTGTGCAAAGTTTGTTGTCCAGGGGACCTACGGCCGGGGAGCACCGATTTTTCAAAGCCGAACACTCCTTCCATAGACTCCCATGTTAAACATCAGTCTAGTCATGGACACAGTGAGGCACAGTGAGGCATGCACATGGACACAGTGAGGTACAGTGAGGCATGCAGATGGACACCCTAGGCTTATACTCGAGTCAATAGGTTTTCCCATTTTTTTGTGGTAAAATTAGGTGCCTTGGCTTATATTCGGGTCGGCTTATACTCAAGTATATACGGTATGCTGACAATAGCACACTAACTGGAGAGGAAAGCAGAGGGATGACCTCATCGGGGGGCTGCTCCTGCATTATTGTCCAATCAGCAAGCTGTCAATGTGTTCTTGAACAAGCTGTCTTGCTGCTAAACTAGAGATCAAGGATCTGGCTGTGCTGTCTAGCAGATAGTTGTTACACAGAATTATAAATCCTTTGATCGATTAAACTGTTTTCATACATTTGAGTTGCGTATGTATCTGATTGCCTTGGTTTCAGTTTTAATGCAAAGTTGTAAGCTATTTTAAAAATTTTAAAGGCATGCCAAACATTAGGCTGTACTGACAATGTCAATGCTGGTGTAATGCTCTGTACACACGATCGTTTTTTCCGATGAAAAAAGTCAGATGGACTTTTTTCATCGGAAAAAACGATCGTGTGTGGGCCCCATCTGACTTTTTTCCATCGGTGTTAAAAAAATAGAACATGTTTAAAATTTTCCGATGGAAAAAAAAACGATAGGAAATTCTGATCATCTGTGTGGAACTCCAACGGAGAAAAAACCCACGTATGCTCAGAATCAAGTCGACGCATGCTCAGAAGCATTGAACTTCATTTTTCTCGGCTCGTCTGAGTGTTTTACTTCACAGCGTTTTGGACGGTCGGAATTTTGTCTGATGGTGTGTAGGCAAGAATGATGAAAGTCAGCTTCATCGGAATTCCGACGGAAAATTCCATCGGATTTTATTCCATCGGAAATCTGATCGTGTGTACAGGGCATATGATCATCCAAGTGAACAGAGTGAAGTTTTAAGCTTAAAACGGAACCCCAGCCAAAACCATCCTTAATTTGTGTAGCGGGGTCTTAAATTTAGGGGAAGTGTTTGAGTGGTAGTTATGCTCAAACACCCCAATTGTCAGGATTCTGTCAACCATTTTTGTCCGCAGGGAGAGTATCAGTGTACAGTTCCCTGTGGCCTGCAGGTGGCGCTGCCATGGTAGGCCAGGGTTGAACCGCTGATACAGTGCTGTGCCTTGTGTGTCCCCTCTCAGCAGCCGTACAGTGGGTGTGGTAGGCCTGCTGTGCATGCTGGGAGAGGAGATAAAAGGGGCAGACGCTGCCTGTTCTAGGGTTCTGTTCTGTCTGTCATGGTCGGAGGTCCTATCCCAGGGAGTGTGTTCCTGTCCGCCATGGGCACCTTTGGCCCAGGGGCGGAGGTCGGTGAATCAGTCCCAGGCACCTTTAGCCCTGGGACTGCAGCAAAGGCCTTGGGCCCAGCACCTTCGGCTGGGGCCCAGCAAGGATTGAGGAATCCCAGGGTGCCGCCTTGCGAGGGGACCCGCATTTTAGACGAGGAGGCCGGGGGAGGAACCGTTCCGAGGGACCGGTGAGAAGTCACGGTGAAGGAAGGGGCCCGGTAACTCTCTGGAGGGATGTCTTCTCCTTACAAAGAGGTCAAGCTTTGAAACACCAAGTTCACCAGGTCTGTGGCAGAGACCAAGTTCACCAGGTCTGTGGCAGAGACCAAGTTCACTGAGTCTGTGGCAGAGACTGTGCAGTTAAGTTAGAGTACCATTTGGCTGCTAGTCCCTATCTAGGGAGACTATCCATATGGGCTGAGTCTGTTTGAGAAGCTAAGCAGTGAAGTGTATTACATTTGTGCCTGGACCTCTCCCACACCTTATGCTGTCCTGTTCTCTCTCCAACCTTTTCCTATCAAGAGACTGTTATTTAAGAGAAATAAACTCTACATTGGAGTTACAGCTGGTGTGGACATTCAAGTCACTGGGAGGGAACAAAGACTTATCTTTATTAACTATAGAGGTGAGAACCATTCTCTGGAAGATTCTGGCTTTCTGGTTGTGGAGACCCACCAACAACACCGCTCAACCTCTTCACACAGAAGGGTATGGGCTTGTGGCATATGGTGTGCCCTCTCTTTCTGCGAGGAGCCAAAGGCAGGTGAAGGGGGTGAGTGCGCTACATTTGTAAATATAGTGTCATGTTTTTATTGCTGTCTGTGTCCATCAAGAAGAATTGCCTCAACTTCCTATCCAAGTGTTACCTTTTAACACAGTGGTTCTCAACTCCAGTCCTCAGGGCCCACCAACAGGCCAGGTTTGCAAGATAACTGAAATGCATCACAGGTGATATAATTTGCTGCTCAGGGATTGCAGTATTCTAGTCTGCATCTCACCAAGGTAATACTTAACCACTTAACAACCACCTGCCGACAAATAACGTCGACAAGGTGGTTGCTTAACTCTGGGAGGACGTTATATAACGTCCTCCCAGAATCGCGCTCCCGCGCGCCCCCTGGGGCGCGCACACGGGAAACTCCGTGACCGCCGGGTCCAGAGGACCCGGCGGATCACGAATCGCGGTAAATCGCCGCTGATAGCGGCCGTTTACCACGTGATCGCTCCGTCAAATGACGGAGCAATCACTTGTAAACAGACCGGCGTAATTTGATGACGCCGGTTCCTCCCTCCCCTCTCTGTCCTGATCGGTACAGTGTGAGAGGGGAGGGGGAGGGAGCGGATGGCAGCAGCAGCACTGTGGGCTGGATCTGTGACAATTGCAGTCACAGATCCAGCCATCCATCCATCCCTGCTCAGCCATCCCTGTGCTATACCCTGCCAATACTCTGCAATACACCCTGCCAATACTCTGCAAAATACCCTGGTGCAATACTCTGCAATACCCTGGTGCAATACTCTGCAATACCCTGCGAAATACTCTGCAATACCCTGGTGCAATACTCTGCAATACCCTGGTGCAATACTCTGCAATACCCTGCACAATACTCTGCAATACCCTGCACAATACTCTGCAATACCCTGCACAATACTCTGCAATACCCTGCACAATACTCTGCAATACCCTGCAAAATACTCTGCAATACCCTGCGCAATACTCTGCAAAATACTCTGCAATACCCTCCACAATACTCTGCAATACCCTCCACAATACTCTGCAATACCCTCCACAATACCCTGTGCAATACCCTCCACAATACCCTGTGCAATACCCGTGCAATACCCTGCCATACACCGCAATACCCTGCCATACACCGCAATACCCTGCCATTGTCCGCAATACTCCGCAATGCCCGGCAATACTCCGCAATGCCCGGCAATACTCTGCAATAACCACTTCCCGCCCTCCGGCCGTCATATGACGTCCTTGACTTTGTGCGGGGATATCTGAATGATGGGAGCAGCTACAGGCATCATTCAGATATTAGCTTTTTCAGCCGGCGATTCCCTACACCATAAGAACAATCATAGCGGCTGTTCCGCCGCTTGATCATTCTTACGGGAGGCGAGAGGGGATGTCCCCCCCCCCCCCCCCCGCCGCCCTCCGGTGCTTCTACCGACTCACCGCTACGATCAAAGCCAGGATTGTTGTTTTTTTTTTTTGTTTTTTTTTCAGGCTTCCCAGCCTAGAGGTGAGATGTGGGGTCTTATTGACACCCCCCCCCCCCCATATCTCACTGTAAAGAGGACCTGTCATGCCATATTCCTATTACAAGGGATGTTTACGTTCCTTGTAATAGGTATAAAAGTGATCAAAAAAATGTTTAGGGCGGAAAAACATGTCAAACTAAAATAAATAAAGTAAAATGAAGAATAAATTTTTTTTTTTTTTTAAAGCGCCCCTGTCCCCGTGAGCTCGCATACAGAAGCGAACGCATACGTAAGTCCCGCCCACATATGAAAACGGTTTTCAAACCACACATGTGAGGTATCTCTGCGAACGTTAGAGCGAGAGCAATCATTTTGGCCCTAGACCTCCTCTGTAACTCAAAACATGTAACCAGTAAAAATATTTAAAGCGTCGCCTATGGGGATTTTTTAAGTAGCGAAGTTTGGCGCCATTCCACGAGTGTGTGCAATTTTTAAGGGCGACATGTTAGGTATCTATTTACTCGGCGTAACTTCATCTTTCACATTATGCAAAAACATTGGGCTAACTTTACTGTTTTTTTTTTTTTTTAAGCACAAAACATTTTTTTCCGTAAAAAACGCGTTAAAAAAATTGCTGCGCAAATATCGTGCGAGATAAAAAGTTGCAACAACCACCATTATATTCTCTAAGGTCTTTGCTAAAAAAACATATATAATGTTTTGGGGTTCTATGTAATTTTCTAGCAAATAAATGATGATTTTTACATGTAGGAGAGAAATGTCAGAATTGGCCTTGGTGCTCCAGAACGCCTGAAGGTGCTCCCTGCATGTTGGGCCTCTGTATGTGGCCACGCTGTGTAAAAGTCTCACACATGTGGTATCGCCATACTCGGGAGTAATAGCAGAATGTGTTTTGGGGTGTAATTTGTGGAATGCATATGCTGTGTGTGAGAAATAACCTGCTAATATGACAATTTTGTGAAAAAAAAAAAAGAGAAAAAAAAAATCTTGATTTTGCAAAGAATTGTGGGAAAAAATGACAACTTCAAAAAACTCACAATGCCTCTTTCTGAATACCTTGGAATGTCTTCTTTCCAAAAAGGGGTCATTTGGGGGGTATTTGTACTTTTCTGGCATGTTAGGGTCTCAAGAATTGAGATAGGCCGTCAGTACTTCAGGTGTGATCAATTTTCAGATATTGGCACCATAGCTTGTGGACTCTATATAGCTTTCACAAAGACCAAATAATATACACCAATTTGTACTTATTTTTACCAAAGATATGTAGCAGTATAAATTTTGGCAAAAATTTATGAAGAAAAAATAGTAATTTGCAAAATTTTATAACAGAAACGAAAAAAAAATCATTTTTTTACAAAATTTTCAGTCTTTTTTTCTCTTATAGCGCAAAAAATAAAAAACCCAACAGTGATTAAATACCACCAAAAGAAAGCTCTATTTGTGTGAAAAAAAGGACAAAAATTTCATATGGGTACAGTGTTGTATGACTGAGTAATTGTCATTCAAAATGTGAGAGCACCGAAAGCTGAAAATTGGTCTGGTTATTAAGGGGGTTTAAGTGCCCAGTGGTCAAGTGGTTAAAATCTGGCCTGTTAGTGGGTCCTGAGGACAGGAGTTGAGAACCACTGTTTTAACACATAGGATGTCACCAGGACAGGACGTCCTGTGAAGGAAGTGATAAAAATCTTGCCACTGGGAGCCCAATGAAAAATTTACTAAAAAGTTGTTTCATTGTTATTTGTGTAACTGTAGCATCATTTTCCTCTCATTTCTTGTCCTAGACACAGACCACACAATGATGTGCCACAAGAAGTTAAGGGAAGTCTCCCCAACAGTGACACAAACAACAATATTAACCTATCAAGTATAATACCAATGAAGAAAAGAAAACCACTTCATAAAAGCCCAGCGCTAAAACTTTTAAACAAACCAAACTGTGACATAAACATGTACACTATATTACCAAAAGTATTGGGACACCTGCCTTTACACGCATATGAACTTTAATGGCATCCCAGTCTTAGTCCGTAGGGTTCAATATTGAGTTGCCCCACCCTTTTTAGCTATAACAGCTTCAACTCTTCTGGGAAGGCTGTCCACAAGGTTTAGGAGTGTGTCTATGGGAATGTTTGACCACTCTTCCAGAAGCGCATTTGTGAGTTCAGGCACTGATGTAGATCAGAAGGCAGTCTCCACTCTAATTTATCCCAAAGGGGTTCTATTAGGTTGAGGTCAGGACTCTGTGCAGGCCATTCAAGTTCCTCCACCCCAAACTTGCTCATCCATGTCTTTATGGACCTTACTTTGTGCACTGGTCCAAATCATTTGGTAGAGGGGGAAATTATGGTGTGGGGTTGTTTTTCAGGGGTTGGGCTTGGTCCCTTATTTCCAGTGAAGGAAACTCTAATGCTGCGTACACACGACCATTTTTCTCGTCTGTAAAAATTTTATTTTTTTTTCTTTGACGAGAAAAACGTGTGTGGGCTTTTGGTCATTTTTCCCAACGAGAAAAACGGCATTAATCACGATGAGAAAAATTAGAACATGCTCTAATTTTTCTCGTCGTGATTCTTGACTAAGAGAAAAAAATGATGGGAAAAACCGCCGTGTGTAGGGAAACAAGCCGTTCCTCGTTTTTCCCATCGATTTTCTCGACGGTGTTTTCACCGTCGAGAAAATCGATCGTGTGTACGCGGCATTAAGGTGTCAGCATACCAAGACATTTTGGACAATTTCATGCTCTTAACCTTGAGGAAACAGTTAGGGGATGGCCCCTTCCTGTTCCAGTGCACAAACAAGGTCCATAAAAACATATATGAGAGAGTTTGGGGTGGAGGAACTGGACTGGCCTGCACCTCAACCTGATAGAACACCTTTGGGATGAATTAGAGGGGAAACTGTGAGCCAGGCCTTCTCGTCCACATCAGTGCCTGACCTCATAAATGCGCTTCTGGAAGATTGGTCAAACATTCCCATAGACACACTCCTAAACCTTGTGTACAGCCTTTTCAAAAGAGCTGAAGCTGTTATAGCCTCAAAGGATGGGCCAAATCAATATTGAACCCTACAGACTGGGATGCCATTAAAGATCATGTGTGTAAAAGCAGGTGTCCCAATACTCTTTGGTAATATAATGTATATTTCCTTCTCTAGAGGAACTGGTTTATAACACGGAGTGGGTAAAATTATTCCACAATATGAGCCTGACAAAGGTTCTAACCCTTACCCAACCCATTAAGTTGTAAAATTTTTCGTTTATATATTTTTTTTTAATATATTTTGAAAGCCTAAAATGGCAATTGAAAACGCCATTTTAGGATACAAGGATAAAATGCAAAATTTTGCTTAGGGGTGTAGGAATAAGGCGTAATACCTTATTTCTTCGGGTGTACACATTACTGCCTGCACTACATGGACACTTCCCATTGGTTGTTCAGGGCTCCCTTAGGATGCAGAAGAGGAATTTCTGCAGTAACATTGGGACAGTGTGGTTGTAGAGGGATTTGAGTTTTAAAATAGGTGGCCTAAGGGTTTTGATTGACAAATGCAGCATGTTTTTGACATTGGTTTGAGAGACTTCTGAGATCTTTAAGAATTAATTGCAGGTGCAATTGACCTGCATTTGACCTGCTTTGTCTGCTTTTGCATTCCCATTGACTTGTAATGAGAGAGAAGCAATTATGAAGCAAACAGAAGCCCATTGAAAAAAAATATATACTGTATATTAATCATATCCTTAATACGGACCTTCAGTCATTTTTTCAACTTTCCATCTATTAAATCTTCTGCCCTTGTTGTTTTAACTTTGGATAGTAAAACTTTTTTTTTCTGCCAGTAAATACCTCATACAGCCCACTTCCTGTTTCTTGTCTGGTCATTAACCTAGGCTTATGACATCATGCACACAGCTCTCTCTTTCACTCTAGTGAGAGTTTGCCAGGAAGGGTGGGGGGTGAGTCATAAGAGGGCCAATGAGAGCTGCAGAACTGCATAGGGTTATAGGTGTGCCTCTGTCTGTCTGTGTAAATCCAGGAAGCGAACAGGCAGCAGCTTCAGCAGCCCACAGTTAAAATGGTTGCAGCCAGACTCAGTGGAGGGAGATTTCTGCAGCATATTAGTATAGTATCACAGTATAGAATCACAGTATACATTAAATAATATGCAAAGTGGTTGGAGGGAAGCTTCAGAATGGCAAAGATGTTTTTATTACAAATGATGTGAGCAGACTGCCGTTCCTCTTTAAAGTGATAACATTTCACAACAATCTCACCATGTGACAGCATAAACTGGTATGAAACAAAAGAATAGAATGAATACAAGTGAATGAAAAGTCCAAAACCTGCAAGCGTCCCCTGAAGATGTGCGTTTGCACTAAGCGTGTTGGGACAGAGCTATGCGATGATGTCACGCCACCACTTCCAGTCTCTAAATTGGCAACCATCTAAGTAAGTGCACTGCGATTTGTTTTTATATCTTGGCATTTAAATGCCTCTTCATGAATTTTATGTGATTTTTTTAAGCAATTTTATAATAAAACTACTACACTATATACAGCCCCCTGGTGTTTGGCTCCTTGCGGTGGACGCTTCTCTCCTATACAGTGGCAGTGTGGGTCATCTTTTGCCTTCCAGTGGTGTGTGCATCAGGAGACCCCATGAGTGTGGATAGAGCTGGAAGACCATATACCGTGTTTCCCCGAAAATAAAACCGGGTCTTATATTAGGTTTGGCTACAAAAAACACACTGGAGCTTATTTTCAGGGGATGCCTTATTTATTTACGGTATATACAATAATCTACATTTATTCAAATACAGTCATGTCATCGTGACGATCATAAGGCCCATACACACGATCGGACTTTCCGACAACAACGGTCTGACGGACGTGCTTTATCGGACAATCCGACCGTTTGTATGCTCCATCGGACAATTGTGGTCAGAATTTCCATGGACAAATGTTCGCTGTGCATGCTCTCAAACTTTCCGACAACAAATGTGTTAAGTCGGATCATCCGATCGTGTGTACACAAGTCCATCGAACTAAAATCCAAAGTACAAACACGCATGCTCGGATCCAATGCTAAACATCAGACAACAATAGCAGACGTTTCCAAAGGGTGGCGGTAAAGAGCTGAAAAACCACGTGGTTTGGTGAATGTTGTCAAAGGTGAAAAAATCTGTGCTAAAAACCCCTTATTAAATCAATATAATGTTAAAAAATTCTCAATGTGATGTATAGAATATGACAAATTATTGTGACAAAATGAGTGTGAAAAAACAAACACACTAATAAAACAAAAACTGGTGGTGCTGCAACTAAAAAACCTTAAATAATCAGTTTGTGCCAAAATAAAACAAAAAATAGTCACGCTAACCACACAAATATTAGATAATAAGTCCACAAATTGTGTAAAAAATTGTTATTGTGAACCAATAGTGACGAATCAAACAAGTCCACAAATAAAGAAATAAATAAATGATTTGGTGAATGTTGGCTGAAAATGTTCGGCCGTGTGTATGCAGAACAAGTTCACGGCCAACGCCCAAAATCCACGGAAAAGTCCGATGGAAGTCTGATCATGTGTATGAGGCTTTAAACTGCTTGTAACCCTAAAAAAACTATATATATATATATATATATATATATATATATATATATATATATATATATATATATATAAACAGCACAGTGCTTGTGCTGTGTCATTTTCCCCTCTCTATGTTCTAAAAAACCTGGAATAAAACAATAAAATGTTTTTAAAACATTTCAGTGACCCCTGTGTTCTCTCCCCCTGTCAACTCAGGAGTCAGCATTATGACATTCTGTAATCCCAAAAATAAAAAAGGAGACCTACTGCACATTATATATACTTTTTACAAAACAGATTACATGTTTTTACAACAACTTTAACTAGGGCTTATTTTCGGGGTAGGGCTTATATTGCAGTCATCCCCGAAAATAACACTTGATCTTATTTCCGGGGTAGGGCTTATTTTCGGGGAAACAGGGTAGGAAGGGTCCAGATTGTTTGATACAAATGAGCTACTTTCTGTGTTAGCAGCTGTGGATCTTGTGAGTGTGATATTGTCCTCAGTCACAGGGGGTGTGAAATAATTCATATGGTGGAAGTCATGGATTAATTCACTGGACTTTGCTTTACATTTATTCATTCTATACTTTTGTTCATCTTTTTTTCCTTCCATTTTCTCTCAGTTTATGTTGTCACATGGTGATATTGTTGTATACTGTGTACAAACAATTGTTTCCTTGTCAAAATATTTTATTGATTGGATCAACAAGTAAATACAATCAGTTGTAATAAATAATACAACAGTAAACAAATCATGTTTAACATAAATGGTAGAATTTTAAGGTCCACTAAGTAGCTACTGTTAGGTAGGTTATTTGACCATTACAGAAAAGAAAAGTAAATTAGTTAATATAACTAAGAATAATTAACTATGATTGAAATAATGCTACCATATAGAGTATTAGCTTGGACCAGAGCTGTTAAAATTTGTTAAATAGAATAATACTTCATTACTGTTCAGTAAAATAATAAAAAATAGAGCCGAAGAGAAAAAAAATATATATATAAAAGAAAAGAACACACAGAAAAAAGGGATACACAAGAAAAGGAAGAATAGAATAGTGAGGAGAATAGAGAAAAAAGTGCACAAACAATTGTTTCAAACAATCTGGACCATTCCTATATGGTGATATATTGATTTTTAGATGCTGCACTTTGTTTTACAGACTGTTTTTGGTATTTCGCATACTTACCCGCTACTAGCTGCCTTATATAACTTTAGTGCCGACTCATTTTATACATTTTTAACTCCAGGTAACACTTTTAAACTATTACTAGTTGCAGTAACAGGTCCTTTTCCTTAAAGGGGTTGTAAAGGTTCATTTTTATTTTCTAAATAGGTTCCTTTAAGCTAGTGCATTGTTGGTTCACTTACCTTTTCCTTCGATTTCCCTTCTAAATGTTTTTTTTCTTTGTCTGAATTTCTCACTTCCTGTTCCTCCTCAGTAAGCTTGCCCCCATCATCCGAGACGTTCTGGCTGGGGGTTAGTCAGCGTGCTTGCCTCCTCCCTTGTGGGGAGACGCGGTGAACCACGCAGGGATTTAGTCCCAAGGGAGGGGGCGAGCACGCTGACTAACCCCGCAGCCAGGACGGCTCGGATGATGGGGGCAAGCTTACTGAGGAGGAACAGGAAGTGAGAAATTCAGACAAAGAAAAAAAACATTTAGAAGGGAAATCGAAGAAAAAAGGTAAGTGAACCAACAATGCACTAGCTTAAAGGAACCTATTTAGAAAATAAAAAACAAACTTTTACAACCCCTTTAAGTTTAAACTCTATAGCCCTGTACACACGATCGGATTTCCTATGGATTCTAGTCTGATGGATTTGTCCATCGGATATCCGATGAAACTGTTTTCCATCAGTCTTGCCCACACACCATCAGTCAAAAAACCGACCGTTCCAAACGCGGTGACGTAAAACACTCCGATGAGCCGAGAAAAATGAAGTTTAATGCTTCTGAGCATGCGTCGACTTGATTCTGAGCATGCGTGGGTTTTTTATCCGATGGACTTGCCCATAGATGATCGGAATTTGCTATCGCTTTTGGATCCATCGGAAAAATTTAAAACATGTTCTATTTTTTAAAACCGAGGGAAAAAAAGACCGATGGGTCCCATACACGATCGGTTTGTCCGATGAAAAATATCCATCGGACGGTTTTCATCGGTAAAACCGATCGTGTGTACAGGGCTTATGAATAATGGCTCATCATTGTAGACAGTGTTATATGGTTTGTAATAACCCCTTTGTCATTTTTGCTAGACAGCTTGGCCTACATAAAAAATATAAAGGTCTTAAAAAAAAAGAAGGAGCTTCCATACAGTTATCAGAACACAATATTTTTCACTTTAGTGGGCCTTTACTATTATATTATTACTACATGTTCCAGTATTGTGAAGAGGCACACTTTTATTACAGTTTTCGTTACATGAAGTCATTAGGACAGGTAGCGCTCCTAGCTGTATCAGTTTCAAAGCAATATCTTTACTCCTGGGATATCTACTGTATCACTGAGGAAAAATGAACCTTCTAAATATTAGTATTATCCTGTTTCTCAGCTAGTTGTAGTTCAGATTGTTTCTACAGAAAGGAAAGAGCAAGTCAAGGGGCCCAGTACTGGGAGAAACACATGTTGGAAAGATTAAAGGATCGTACTGGAATACTGTATGAACACTATAAATGTTCCAAGTATTTCATTTACATCCCATCACATCTACATTTTTGCTATGCTAATCTCTAGTTAGGAAAAACATTTCCACAGCAAAAGCCCAGAGGAAATAGTAGTGGGAGTTGTGGGAAAGTAGACACGTAGGCCGCAAGACAACCTAAAGAGCACGAATCAATGTATAAAATACTTGTGACATTGTTCTGTACAGCCATACAATGTGGGAAGATTTAGTAATGTTCTGCTTTCTGGATTCACTAAGCAATATTCTTTTATTGTCAATAACAAAACTCATCCACTACTCAAGACTGCTCAGTTCCCAGAACAGCACGGCAATCATTCGTCATACTGAGTTTAATCATCAAATGAAAGCAAACTATAAATGATGGAGAAATCATTGAGTGTATATTTGTACAAGGAAATGCCTTTAGATGTGTTACATATATGAACTCTTTCAGATTATTGCTCATTCACACCAGATGTATTGTCAAACATGTTATTGATTTTTCCAGCTCCTGCTGAATGTGTTATTTACACAGCAAAATGTAACATTTTCAGTAGGGCCTAATCACACCAATGCATTATGTGGAGGTACATTGGACAAAGCCTTGCATTCTGCATCCGTGTGCATCTTTTGAATCAGGTCAACTTATTAAAGTCCTTCAAATCTTCAATGCAACACACATTAAAGCACATTGCAGTATTTAACCACCTGCCTACCGGGCACGAAAACCCCTTTCCTGCCCAAGGCATTTTTCAGCATTCAGTGCTGTCACAGTTTGAATAACAATTGCGCGGTCGTGCAACGTGGCTCCCAAACAAAATTTGCGTCTTTTTTTCCCCCACAAATAGAGCTTTCTTTTGGTGGTATTTGATCACCTCTGTGGTTTTTGTTTTTTGTGCTATAAACAAAAGAAGAGCGTCAAGTTTGAAAAAAAAAACACAATATTTTTTACTTTTTGCTATAATAAATATCCATTTAAAAAAAAAAAAAAATGTCCTCAGTTTAGGCCGATACGTATTCTTCTACATATTTTTGGTAAAAAAAAAATCGCAATAAGCGTATATTGATTGGTTTGCGCAAAAGTTATAGCGTCTACAAAATAGGGGATAGATTTATAAAAAAAAAAAAAATATATATATTTTTTTACTAGTAATGGCGGCGATCTGCGATTTTTATTGTGACTGCGATATTACGGCAGACACATCGGACACTTTTGACACATTTTTGGGCCCATTTACATTTATACAGCGATCCCTGCTATGAAAATGCATTGATTACTGTATAAATGTGACTGGCAGGAAAGGGGTTAACACTAGGGGGCGAGGAAGGGGTTAAATGTGTTTCCTAGATGTGTTCTAACTGTGGGGGGAGGGGACTGACTGGGGGAGGTGACTGATGGTTGTCCCTATGTACAAGGGACACACCATCGGTCTTCTCTCCCTGACAGGACATGGATCTGTGTGTTTAAACACACAGATCCACTGTCCTGCTCGGTTACTGGGCAATCGCGGGTGCCCAGCAGCCATCGCGGCCGCCGGGCACGCGCATCGGGTCCCCAGCGACGCGGCGGGCGCACGCCCCCTAGCTGCTTTTAAAGGCAGGACGTTATATGACGTCCTGTCAGAACAAGAGAGTCTTCCGCCCGCCGTCATTTGACGGTGGGCGGTAGACAACTGGTTAAAGTGTAAAAGTATACAGTATCTCACAAAACTGAGTACACCCCTCACATTTTTGTAAATGTTTTATTATATCTTTTCATGTGACAACACTGAAGAAATTACACTTTGCTACAATTTAAAGTAGTGAGTATACAGCTTGTATTACAGTGTAGATTTGATGTCCCGCAAAATAACTCAACACACAGCTATTAACCACTTAACCCCTTCCCTAACGGGCCATAATAATATGACGCCGGCAGGAACCCTCTCTCCCTCCGGGTGGACGTCATATGACGGCCTTTTTTCCCGGCCGTCTAGGGGGCGCGCATGTGACCCGGTGCGCGTGCCCGGTTGCCGCGATGTCCGCCGGGCACCCGCGATCGCGGCAGGAGTGTGGATCTGTATGTGTAAACACACAGATCCACCTCCTGTCAGAGGTGAGGGGACCGATGTGTGTTCCCAGTACAGAGGAACACCGATCGGTCTCCTCCCCTTGTGAGTCCCCTCCCCCTACAGTTAGAATCACTCAATAGGGAACATATTAACCCCTTCAGTGCCTCCTAGTGTTAACCCCTTCCCTGCCAGTCACATTTACACAGTAATCAGTGCAGTTTTATAGCACTAATCGCTGTATAAATGTAAATGGTCCCAAAAACGTGTCAAAAGTGTCCGATATGTCCGCCGCAATGTCACGGTCACAATAAAAATCGCAGATCGCCACCATTACTAGTAAAAAAAAATAAAAAAATGCCATAAATCTATCCCCTATTTTGTAGACGCTATAACTTTTGCGCAAACCAATCAATATACGCTTATTGCAATGTTGTTTTTTTTACCAAAAATATGTAGACGAATACATATCGGTCTAAACTGAGGAAAAAAATAATAATAAAAAAAAAAAAAATTGTGATATTTATTAAATTTTACATTTTTATAGCGCAAAAAACAAACAAACGCAGAGATGATCAAATACCACCAAAAGAAAGCTCTATTTGTGGGGGGGGGGGGGAAACATAAAGATTTAATTTGGGTACATTGCATGACCGCGCAATTGTCATTCAAAATGCAACAGCGCTGAAAACGAAAAATTGGTCTGCCACGAAGTGGGTGAAAATGCCCTGTCTGGAAGTGGTTAAGGACCAGGCCCATATTTTAAACTTGTGATTTACAAGATAAAATCTTTTTTTTTTTTTGCTAGAAAAATTTATTTGCTTAGAACCCCCAAACATTATATATATATTTATAACACCCTAGAGAATAAAATGGCAGTTGTTGCAATACTTTTGTCACACCATATTTGTGCAGCGGTCTTACAAGCGCACTTTTATTTGGATTTTTTTTTTTTTTAAATAAAAAAATATGACAACAGTAAAGTTAGCCCAATTCTTTTCATATTGTAAAAGATGACGTTACACCAAGTAAATTGATATCCAACATGTCACGCTTCAAAGTTGCGCCCGCTCGTGGAATGGCGACAAACTTTTACTGTTTCTCCATTACATTGTTTAAAAAAATTCTACAGGTTGCATGTTTTGAGTTAAAGAGAAGGTCTAGGGCTAGAATTATTGCAGTCGCTCCAACGATCGTGATGATACCTCACATGTGTGGTTTGAGCACCGTTTTCATATGCGGGTGCTACTCACGTATGTGTTCGCTTCTGCACGTGAGCTCGGCGGGACGGGCGTGTTTAAAAAAAAAATCGTATTTATTTTACCTTTTAATTATTTTTTTTTACACTGTTCTTTAAAAAAAAAAAAATTAAACATCCCTTGTAATAGAAAAAAAGCATGACAGGACCTCTTAAATATGGGATCTGGGGTCAAAAAGACCTCAGATCTCATATATACACTAGAATGCAAAAAAATAAAATAAAATGTTGTTTGAAAAAAAAAACGTTGCTTTAAGAGCTATGGGCGGAAGTGATGTATTGACTTCGCTTCCGCCCTGCAATGTCATGGAGCTGGGTGGGGCCATCTTCCCCTCACTCAGCTCCATACCTAACAGGGAAGAGGACGCGATCGCCTCGGCTGCTTCCGGCGGCTCCGGTAAGCGGTGGAGGGCATCGGAGCGTGGCAGGAGGGGGGCCTCTCTCCCACCACCGATAAATGTGATCTCGCTGCGAATCCGCCGCTGAGACCACTTTTATCTTAAAGCGGACCGCCTGCTGAAGAAGAGGATATTGGGGGTTATGGCAGCTAGCTGCTGCCATAACCACAATATTCCTCTTTAAAATGCAGACGTATAACGACCCAATTAGCCATTTTCCCTCCCCGTGTCATGTGAATCGTTAGTGTTACAAGGTCTCAGGTGTGAATGGGGAGCAGGTGTATTAAATTTGGTGTTATCGCTCTCACTCTCTCATACTCACAAGACCCTGAAACTGAGCTGCAGTACGGTGGCCAAGACAATACAGTGGCTTAACAGGACAGGTTCCACTCAGAACAGGCCTTGCTATGGTCGACCAAAGAAGTCGAGTGCACGTGCTCACCATCATATCCAGAAGTTGTCTTTGGGAAATAGACGTATGAGCGCTGCCAGCATTGCTACAGAGGTTGAAGGGGTGGGGGGGGGGGGGTCAGTCTGTCAGTGTTTAGACCATACGATACGCCGCACACTGCATCAAATTAGTCTGCATGGCTTTCATCCCAGGAGAAAGCCTCTTCTAAAGATGATACACAAAAAAGCCTACAAATTGTTTGCTGAAGACAAGCAGACTAAAGACTAGGGATGAGCTGAACACCCCCCTGTCCGGTTCACACCAGAACATGCGAACAGGCAAAAAACTTGTTCGGACACGCGAACACCATTAAAGTCTATGGGACACGAACATGAAAAATCAAAAGTGCTAATTTTAAAGGCTAATATGCAACTTATTGTCATAAAAAGTGTTTGGTTACCCGGGTCCTGCCCCAGGGGACATGTATCAATGCAAAAAAAAAGTTTTAAAAACTGCTGTTTTTTCGGGAGCAGTGATTTTAATAATGCTTAAAGTGAAACAACAAAAGTGAAATATTCCTTTAAATTTCATACCTGGGGGGTGTCTAAAGTATGCCTGTAAAGTCGCGCATGTTTCCCGTGTTTAGAATTGTCCCTGCACAAAATGTCATTTCTGAAGGAAAAAAAGTAATTTAAAACCACTCGCGGCTATAATGAATTGTCGGCTCCCCGGCAATATAGATCAAAGTCATTGAAAAAACCGGCAGGGGTCCCCCCCACAGTCCATTACCAGGCCCTTTGGGTCTGGTATGAATATTAAGGGGAACCCCGACCAAAAAAAAAACGTGGGGGTCCCCCCAAATTCCATATCAGGCTCTTCAGGTTTAAGGGGAACCCCGCACCAAATAAAAAAAAATGGCGTGGGGTCCCCCCCAAAAATCCATACCAGACCCTTTTCCGAGCATGCAACCTGGCAGGCCGCAGGAAAAGAGGGGGGGGCGAGAGAGCGCCCCCCTCCTGAACCATAGCAGGCCACATGCCCTCAACATGGGGAGGCTGTCCCCATGTTGATGAGGACAAGGGCCTCATCCCCACAACCCTTGCCCGGTGGTTGTGGGGGTCTGCGGGCGGGGGGCTTATCGAAATCTGGAAGCCCCCTTTAACAAAGGGGAACTCCAGATCCTGCCCCCCTATGTGAATTGTACCCCTGCCATTTCACAAAGAAAGTGTAAAAATTTGTAAAAAACACACAGACACAGTTGGACAAATCCTTTATTTAAAAAAATTCATAAAAATAAAATAAATTCCAGCGATGTAATCCCGACAATGTCCAACGATGATCCATTCTCCAGCGACGCTGCAGTCTCCCCTCTCCTGATTTCACGGGCGGGGTCATCTGTCCTTATCATAGGGAACCCCCAGGGTTCCCTATGATAAGGACGGGTGACCCCACCCTGTTACCAATTCACATGGGGGGGCGGGATCTGGAGTTCCCTTTTGTTAAAGGGGGCTTCCAGATTTCAATAAGCCCCCTGCCCGCAGACCCCCACAACCACCGGGCAAGGATTGTGGGGATGAGGCCCTTGTCCTCATCAACATGGGGACAGCCTCCCCATGTTGAGGGCATGTGGCCTGGTACGGTTCAGGAGGGGGGGCGCTCTCTCGTCCCCCCTCTTTTCCTGCGGCCTGCCAGGTTGCGTGCTCGCATAAGGGTCAGGTATGGATTTTTGGGGGGACCCCACGCCATTTTGTTTTTTAAATTTGGTGCAGGGTTCCCCTTAATATACATACCAAACCTGAAGGGCCTGATATGGAATTTGGGGGGACCCCCACGTTTTTTTTGGTTCGGGGTTCCCCTTAATATTCATACCAGACCCAAAGGGACCCCTGCTGTTTTTTTCAATGACTTTGATCTGTATTGCCGGGGAGCCGACAATTCATTATAGTCGCAAGTGGTTTTAAATTACTTTTTTTCCTTCAGAAATGACATTTTGTGCAGGGACAATTCTAAACACGGGAAACATGCGCGACTTTACAGGCATACTTTAGACACCCCCCAGGTCTGTGGGGGTCTGCAGGCGGGGGGCTTATCGGAATCTGGAAGCCCCCTTTAACAAAGGGGACTCCCAGATCCCGCACCCCCCATGTGAATTGGTAACAGGGTACATTGTACCCCTACCATTTCACCCAAAAAAGTGTCAGAAATGGTAAAAAAACACACACACAGCTTGGGACAAGTCCTTTAATAAAAAAAATTCCAGCGATGTAATCCTTCTACGACCCGATGATACAGGCCGCTATGATCGTTTCCTCCTCCATGGAGGCGGCCGTGGAATGACACGAGACCCGCTTGACAGCTCTTAAATAGAAAAGGGCGGAGCCACCCGTGACATACGCAGGTGACCCCACCCCCTATGACGCAACAGGGATTTCTCTGTTGTGTCAGAGGGGGGCGGGGTCACCCGTGACGCCACGGGGAAACCGCCGGAAATCCCTGTTGCGTCGAAAGGGTGCGAGGTCACCCACGTACGTCACGGGTGGCCCCACTCTCGGCTATTTTAGAGCTGTCAAGCGGGTCTCGCGTCAATCGGCGGCGGCCTCCCATGGAGGCGTAATCAATCGTGGCGGCGTGTATCATCGGGTCACGGAAGGATCACATCTCTAGAATTTTTTTTTTAATTAAAGGACTTGTCGCAAGCTGTGTGTGTGTTTTTTTAACCATTTTTGACACTTTTTTGGCTGAAATGGTAGGGATACAATGTACCCCGTTACCAATTCACATAGGGGGGGCCGGGATCTGGGGGTCCCCTTTGTTAAAGGGGGCTTCCAGATTCCGATAAGCCCCCTGCCCGCAGACTCCCACAACCACCGGGCAAGGGTTGTGGGGATGAGGCCATGTTGGCCATGTTGAGGGCATGTGGCCTTGTATGGTTCAGGAGAGGGGGAGCTCTCTCATCCCCCCTCTTTTCCTGCGGCCTGCCAGGTTGCGTGCTCGGATAAGGGTCTGGTATAGATTTTTGGAGGGGCCATTTTCTTTTTTTTTTGCCTTGGGTTTCCCTTAATATCCATACCAGACCCCCCACGCATTTTTTTTAAACATTTTGGTTCGGGTTTCCCCTTAATATTCATACCAGACCCAAAGGCCCAATGGACTGGGGGGGGGGACGACTTACTTTTATCTGTATTGCCGGGACCCGACAATTCATTATAGCCACGAGTAGTTTTAAATTACTTTTTTTCCTTTAGAAATGTCATTTTGTGCAGGGACTGTTCTAAACACTGGAAGCATGCGCCACTTTACAGGCATACTATAGACATCTCCCAGGTACGAAATTTAAAGGAATATTTAACTATTATTGTTTCACTTTAAGCATTATTAAAATCACTGCTCTCGAAAAAACATCAGTTTTTAAAACTTTTTTTTGCATTGATACATGTCCCCTGGGGCAGGACCCGGGTCCCCAAACACATTTTATGACAATAACTTGCATATTAACCCTTAAAATTAGCACTTTTAAATTTTTAACGTTCGCGTCCCATAGACTTTAGCGGTGATCGCGTGTTCAAACAAATTTTTTGCCTGTTCGCATGTTCTGCTGCGAACTAAACCGGTGGGGGGGGGTGTTTGGCTCATCCCTACTCAGTAGTCAGCTAAATGACTACACAAGCTGGTCTCCCTGGAGGATGACGGGGCCTCAACCCATCAGAGCCTAAACACTAGCCGGTCTTCAGCAGAGTTCCTGATGATGGAGACGGGTTTCATTGCTGCCAGTTTGCCATCCTCTGGATTGCCCCTGGAGGGGGGGTCAGGTAGCGGATGAAGCAGATATGGAACAAGCAATGGAAAAGACAATGAACAAGTCAAAAGATCAATGATGAGTATCAGCTAATTGGGATCAGGCGGAAGCGTTGAATGTCCTGAAACAAGCAGGACAGCTTGTAATTATACAAAGTATGGTCAATGGAAAACATGTCGAATAAAAAAAATACATATTATTAGGAATATAATTTCAAAGCCTATACTGTGAATGTGAAATGGTAGACAAGTAAATGTAAATATTAGACTTCAGAAGTGTGTGGCTGTGTGGATGTTAGGATATGTATCCCCCTTCCTAAATAGTTAATGTACTATGAAAGTGAACATAAAAGGGCATTATCTGAACATAAAATAATAAAATTTATAATTGACCACTTAAAACACTCTGGATTTGGTGGACCAGGCAGAGACATCACTTACTTAAACACTTTTGTTATAATTTTGGTTGGATCACTCAGTGATCAAGAGGCATTAGTGAATCACTCTTGGCTGGTTTTTATATCTTGCTGAAGCACCAACAAGTAAAAGAAACAATGACATTTGACATCCGCCAGAACCCCCTCTCCTATACGTATTTGGCAGAGCATTCTGACAAACATAGGGAGCATAATTTTTTTTTAAATAGTAGTGATGTCCAGCAACAAGCAAGATGGCTAGTAATTATACAAAGTATGTCAAACACCTAGCTAAGATGCTCTTTTACTTGCCCTGTTTGACATCATAGAAGTGTTAATACGTTGAATTCCTAAATTAAGTGAATATATGGTGAACTGAACTACAATAGATGCTTTTGAGAAATAGTAATTTCATTCATCTAATTCTAAGGTTAGGTAGGAATGTTAATTCTGTATTAATTATAATAGGGAGCAGTAACATTGATGATAATACTCAAACATCCTGCAATTCTAAAAATAAATATTAGCTTATATGCTGTTGTTCAATTTGTAATAATTTAAAAAGAGTCTATGGTAAATATAAGAAATATCTCAAAACGAAAGGAATCTGTATCACGATCCCCCATTTGATATCACTGTCAGAATACTCTTACAATGGAAAACATGTCTTATAAAAACAAATAATATTAAGAAGACGCATACATTAGCATTTCAAAGCCTATACTGTGAATGGAAAAATGGTAGCCAAGTAAAAATAAATATTAGACTTCAGAAGCGTGTTGCCGAAATCCTTCCTTTGAATGGTGGGACACATTTCCTCCCTCCTACAAGTTAATGTACTATGACAATGGCCATAAAAGGGCATTATCTGAACATAAGATAAACATCTATAATTAACCACTTAACACACTATGGAAAAAAAAAATCCTACATGAAGCACTATAAAAGGAACTGGGCAAACTTGTAAATAAAGCACTCTTCAGTATGTGTTATGCATCCTTCCATTTGCCATAAAAATGCAATAATTGCATGGTGCATGATGCATAAAAGCATGGTGTGAAAATCCACTGACCTGTAGCAGATTTCAGTTTACCATATTTAAACTTATTAATTAAAGATTGCTAATTAGATGCCATTAGTTAATGCAATTTTTGTTTCATGGCACCTAGGCACTTATAAAAATAAAAAAAAATGTTTACATTGTACTTTTGCCTAAATACCAGGGACAGTTCTGGGCTGTGAAAGACTCAGCGCACCCTTGGTCACACTCAGGAGATGAAATTACGATGTATGGTAGGCATGGGCAAGTTGTAACTAACAGTGGAAGTGGCTTGAAGGAGAATGGTCAAACAGAAATGTTAGTGTTTTTTTATTAATGTGCCCTAAAATGTCGGTGGTCCATGGTCAGGATGAATTTAAATGCTTGTTGTAATTGCCCCCTTTTAAAAGTTGATTTTCGATGCCTCCCTAAATCTTTGTGGTCAGTTATCAGTGCCACTGTTTGTTGGTAGCCAGAGGGAGCTTGAGTGTTTGCTTACCTGAGAAAAGCTTCATACTGTACATCCTGAGCTGATGCCTCCTGGGTCTTTGTTGAGTGATGTGATGCCAGAACTTTGTAGGCAGTACAGAATATCACAACACTCAGCACTGCCAACTTACAGCCAAAACATGTCACCCCAAGAGTAAGGATGACTTGTTTTGTTTGAGGTCTCCCATCCCCTAGGTGCCCCAGAGGAATGGCTAAACAAAACCTGAGTGTCAGGACACATATGCTTGGGGGCTTGGAAAGGTGGGGGTGGAGAAACAGAAGTACACTGATCTTCCCAGTGAATGGCTGTACACGGGGGGCGTGTCAGCACAAGTCTGACCATTGGAGGACAGGCCGGCTTTTCTCACAGCACAGCCAGAAAACTGACTATACTGCGATGGATATGCTTTCATGCCTAACGTGGTCAGTTTGTAATAGTAATGCAAGGGGACTGAAAGGATCACCAGGTATTTCACACAAGAGAACGAGATACTTTTTAACACAAATATATATGTAGCGACCCTCTCTCCCCCTCTTGCTTTATCGGTTATGTGGCTGTTGTCTAGGGGTCCCTGGGAGGGAGAGATGAGATGCACCACGGCCCATATCCTCCATAACTAAGAGGTGAAGGCCAGAAAATTGGGCCCTGTGCAGGTGTCCTAGAGTCAAGTCCAGTACTTCGTTCCTGACTCCTTTGCTCCTAGTAACCAGAGTTCCACACAGTGAATAGGTCCAACTCAGTTTTATTCTTCTTTCCAAACAATAAACAGTCTCTTCTACTGAGTTATAATGGGGAATAGATCGAGGCACAATCCTTTCCCTTCTGATGCTAACCACTGTGATATCACCAGTGGCGGATAGTCACTGCCACTGACTATGTGAGGTAGAACGTGAATTACATTCGCTAGCACGGCTCCTGTCAGGGGAAGGAGATCCGTCCAAGGGAGAAACAGGAGGCCTCTCTGTCACCAGCGATGCTGCGCCGGACTCTCCAGAGAAGTTCCGCACACCAGTCCTCACGAACTCAGACACGGGCACCCAAGGAATTAGGGCCCCCTCGGATTCCTCCACCCTCGCGGAACTTAGTCGAAGGTACTGAGCCCCAGGCATCCGCCATAGTATCTCACCCCAGGCTAAAGGTGCCTGGGATGGACTCCATCCTCGCTCTGGCCAGGTCAAGGGCACCTAGGCCCGGAACACTGGAACGCCAGCACCCAGGCTGAAGGTGCCTGGGTGCGGCCGCGTCCTCCAATTCTGGACTCTGAACCCCGTGGTAAGGGCGTCCGCCCCTTTTATCCCCTCTCCCTTTGCGTCACAGCGGGTTCCCCACCCTGCTGTACCAGCTCCAGGGGAGGACAAAAAGGTACAGTCTTGCGGTGTGAGTTCAGCCCCGTCCCAGGGCAACAGTGCCACCTGTGGGCCGCAAGGAACCTCACACCACCAGAGTCCTCCAAGAACCAGAAAAGGGTCTCGGATACCCTAGCAATCTGTGCATCTGGGTTACACTACCACCCAGATGCCTCCCTTAAATTCAAGTACCCGCTACATATAGTACAATAGACACATATCAGCAATATGAAATGTTTGCGTAACATACACTTTTTAATTACTGGGCCACATGCAAGAGTCTGCTAGACATATATAAACCTTAGGTCAAAAGATCATTAAAAACGTATTTACAATTACATATGCTTTTCTGCACAAAAGAATATAGACATAGAGTTAATACAGTGTCTGAGCCTGTTCCAAAGAAGAACTTCTTTTAAATATCTTGGGTTTACATAGCAATCAGCAACTGTTGAGGCTATCTTCACTTTGGCCAGGATTGTGTAACATTCAACATAGCATATGAAGTGCAGAGTTCATGTTTAGGTAATATAGAACACAGGGTATAATGTTAAGGACTAAAACACCTGTAACATAAAGAATAGAGTACACAGGTCAGGGTTATATAATGTACAACATGGTGTACAGAGTGCAGTAGTCAGGACTATGTGACATACAAAATAGAGTGCAGAGTGCAGCAGTCAGAAATAAATGCCCCTTTTAGGATGGTGGTCACTGGTCAATGGTGAACCTTTGCTATCTGCTACTCATCACTGCAGCTTATTTTTCTGCAGTGCACATATGCTCTGATCAAGAAAGCTTAAATTGACTAGTAGGCTTTCAACTTTTTCCTCAATTAATGGGTTAGTCTGTCTGTTTATGTCCTGGATTCATGTCTGTTTGACTTCTGTCTATTCATGCCCTGAATTATTCCTGCTATTTTTGTGGACTGCATCTTTATTTAGATTGTCTGTGCTTATCCTGATCATCAGCAGGTGTAAAAGTAAAATTATAAATAACCTAAAACATATTACAAGTGCTATCAGATCCTAGAGATGCAAGTAGAGTTGGGAATCATTATGAGCTGAATTTTTATTTTCAGTTTCCTAGCCTTTTTTATTTCATTTTGGTACTCAGCACTTTTCTTGTGGGTCCCCTGCCCCAACTTTCATACAGGAGTCCCCCTACCTCCACTGCACCTCTTTCCACTGCAACTCGCTACTCCAAACTCCATTCATACCCCCTCCTATTTTTATCTCTAAGGTACTTGTCTTCTGGAGACAGGATCCCAAGAATGCAATTACAGTGGAACCTCGGTTAACGAGTAACGCGGTTAACGAGCGTTTTGAAAGACAATCAACTTTTTTTTTTTAAATTCCAGACTCAGCTTGCGAGTGTTGTCTCGCAAAACGAGCAGGATTCAAGCCAATGTGGTGTGTAGTACCGCATTTGGCCAGAGGTGCGGGGACGCCGGTGACACTCGGAACGGTTCGGAGCCGTTTGGAAATACTCGGAATCACTCGGACATACACGGAAACACTCAGAAATACTCCATTCCCGAGTGTTTCTGAGCCTTTCCAGGGGTTTCAGAGTTCAACCGCGCTGTCCCTGAGTATTTTCCAAGGCTCTCTGGCGCCCCCACCTCTGGCCACATGCGGTATTGCATGCAATAGAAGTCAATGTGGAACAAATTATCTTAGTTTCCATTGACTTCTATGGGGAAACTCGCTTTGATATGCGAGTGCTTTGGATTACAAGCATTCTCCTGGAACAGATTTATGCTCGTAATCCAAGGTTCCACTGTATGAGCATACCTTTTTGGGCTTCACTGAACGATGGCCCCATTGTGCTAGTATTTTATCTTTTCAGGCAGAAAGGCTATGTCCAGTTATGATCCTATCTTCATACTTTATATTTTTCCACACTTTTCATAATGTATACTGTAAATTGTAGGAAGTGGTGTTTTTCTTTTTTTTTGTACTCAATTTTCCTTACTTGCTATGTTACATACTTGAAAAAAATCTGTAAAACATTATGGAAAAAAAGAGTCAAGGTTACTTGTTTTTTAGAGGTCTCCTGTGCCCCAGGTGTGTGGGTGTAGCAACACCTATGCCAAAATCTTACCTTGATTTTTTTTCTGAAAACAATAACAGCCATCAATCTGATTTCAGCTTTCACAGCTTAGCTCAAAGTTGTTATTTGGAAATTGTAATCTGCTTCATAGCTTAAAATAACAGATCTTATTTAAAAGACATCTTTATGTTTAGTGAAAATGTCATTTAAATGTTCCCCCCAGCCCCCTGAGTGGCAGCCACCTAACAAAATATTTATAGTGTAAGGGCAGGACCACGTAGTGAACAACTTGGGATCAAGGTTGAAGATAACTGTTTTTCTAAGTGACTGCCACTCAGGGGAGTGGAAGGAACATTTAAAGGCTTATCTACAAGTAAACAGAAGCCATCACTAAAGTGATTGAAGTAGTCAAATTTTCGAATGTTTTTACTTTCAGCTATAAAACTATATCCGTCTTAATTGTAGCCTCCTGTAACCACATACATCATTAGTCAAATTGGGAGAGGGAAGGGCAGGACTGAAAGCCAATTAGGCTGCATTCACACCTGAGCGTTTTGTAGCCCTAAGCCTGAAGCTACAAAACGCTAGAGGGGAAAAAATCCATTATTCTCTATGGAGATGGTTCACATCTCCACTCCAAAACGCGCGAATCGGGCAGATTTGGGCATTTTAGGAGTCATAGAATGTAATGGAAACGCCCGATTCAAGCGTCTAGCGCGACAACAAGCGTTTCGACTGGCGCAAATTCGCGCGACAAAACGATGGTAAAAACTACGGTAAAAAGCTTGAAACGCTACGCTCAGGTGTGAATGCAGTCTTAGGCTGCGCTCCACTGCAAACTTCTGTCCTTGTAACACTGTCCACTTTCTGAGAGAGTTCTAACCATTTTAGACTCTGTCCAAAGCTATAAAAAAAGTTTTAGCTAGAGAATCATTGTGTTTCCATGTAAGAGAAGAAAATGACCCTTTGCTCGTCTTGTTAATTTCAATATGGAACAACTGACGCAATTAATTTATTTGGAACGTTCTTTGTGAAAAATGCTATTTGTAGATCAAAGAGGAACTACAGTTTATATTTCCACGAATATGATGTATTAATAGGACATTGTAATATTTGCCTGAATGTGACATTGTGGTAAACTTCAATAGCAGATGACAGTACAAGTGACATGTGGGGCTCCTGTTCTGAGGCTAAATCAATTAGCTGCAAGAGACTTGATCTCTCTGTGTTACTACATATGTAGGTCAGGAGCAGATGGGAGAACCATATAAACTGTCACCTTAAATTAGTTAAAGTACCTTAGACAAACTTTTTTTTGTAGAATGAGTTATTACCTCATTCCCACTGGGAAAATTTATTTTTCCTAACACTATGACAGAAGTAAGGGGAGCTCGCCCCAAAGAGAATACATCAGGGTGCATCATCAACCTGACGGGTTCCCTCTCTAATAAAGGAAAGTGTTATCTTCGAGAGATTTTGCCATTCATCCTATTTTAGTGACCATGTAAAGGCAAATTTCCACAGTGGGGATGCTAAAAACAAAAAAAACTTGCAAGACAGTCCAACATGTCTTCATTCTTTGTAATAAAAAGCTTTGGTTGGAGGAATGGAGGTGCACAATCCAACTCTTGCCAAAACATTTTTTTTCGGATAAAGTGTGGATGAGTTAGGCTCCATGCACACCAGCATTTTATTTTTTAAGCTAAAAAAATGCTGGATAAAAAACGCTGGAAATAGCGTTTTGCAGTAGCATTTTAGCAGTGTTTTAGGAGTGTTTAGGAGCCTTTAGGAGTGTTAGCATTTTATTAGCGTTTTTGCAGTAAAAGGGGAAAAAAAGCTCAAAAACACTATTAGCGTTTAGGAGCGTTTCTCCGGGAAAAAACTCCAAGAAACTCTAATAGTCTAAAGTAGTGTGCAAGGACACATAGGATAACGCTATTTAGCTTCTAGCAGCAGGGGAAAATAAAGGCTAACAGCTTCTAGGAGCTTAAAAAAATGATCTATTACGGTCTGTGCAGAGGCGGCTCTAGGCTTTGTGAGGCCTTAGGCAAAACTTACACATGAGGCCCCACTCACGCCCATAATGGGAAAAATAATTCAAGCAAGAAAAATGGCTGCAGAGAATGCACGGATCTAGCTAGGGCCGATCCGCCCTATACGTGGACTACGCAAGCTGCGTAGGGCCCCGAGTATTACTCGGGGCCCCGCCGCTAGAGGTCTGCGGCCGGCGGAGATAATGTCTCCGCCGACCGCCATTTTCCTGAAGACCAGACCCCAGAAAAAAATGGTGAAGAGCGGCGGGTCAGAACTGCGCATGCTCAGTTTGCGAAAATCGCAGAGAAGATCCGATCCTCCACGAGTGCTGCCTCTGTCTGTCCGCCGATGATGACATCAGCCACACCGTCAGCGCTACCCGCAGCCCGCCAGACTTAAAAAAAAAAAGCCGGAAAAGCTGGGGGTATATGGACGGAGCAGAGTGGTGACTCGTGGAGTGGACAGAGCAGACAGCACAGCAGGCTTGAAGCGGAGTCGGACCCCTGTCGGCAGTGCCAGTTTTCGTGAGCCTGTAACCTGCCCAGCCACCAGCCAGTACAGACACAGAGTACCCTGGTCAGTGTCGTACGGTGAGTGGCTGTCTGGCTGACTGTGCAGCTTGCACAAAGAGATCGAGGGGTGGGGGGCAGTGGTGGTCTGCTGCTCAGTTTGCTGTGCTCACTCGAGTGGGGGGGACATAAACAGTGACCCAGTCAGTCTCAGAGCCTCTGACATCTCCTGCACCATGTCCGCCAGCCTCCGACATCTCCTGCACCATGTCTGGCAGCCTCTGACATCTCCTGCACCATGTCCGCCAGCCTCTGACCATCTCCTGTACCATGTCCGCCAGCCTCTGACCATCTCCTGCACCATGTCCGCCAGCCTCTGACCATCTCCTGCACCATGTCCGCCAGCCTCTGACCATCTCCTGTACCATGTCCGCCAGCCTCTGACATCTCCTGCACCATGTCCGCCAGCCTCTGACATCTCCTGCACCATGTCCGCCAGCCTCTGACATCTCCTGCACCATGTCCGCCAGCCTCTGACCATCTCCTTTACCATGTCCGCCAGCCTCTGACCATCTCCTGCACCATGTCCGCCAGCCTCTGACCATCTCCTGCACCATGTCCGCCAGCCTCTGACCATCTCCTGTACCATGTCCGCCAGCCTCTGACCATCTCCTGTACCATGTCCGCCAGCCTCTGACATCTCCTGCACCATGTCCGCCAGCCTCTGACATCTCCTGCATCATGTCCGCCAGCCTCTGACCATCTCCTGTACCATGTCTGCAGCCTCTGACCACTGGGGACACCTGAAATGTAGGGAGGAACTCTACTGGGGACACCTGAGATGTAAGGAAGCACTCCGCTGGGGACACCTGAAATGTAAGGAGGCACTCCGCTGGGGACACCTGAGATGTAAGGAGGCACTCCGCTGGGGACACCTGAGATGTAAGGAGGCACTCCGCTGGGGACACCTGAGATGTAAGGAGGCACTCCGCTGGGGACACCTGAGATGTAAGGAAGCACTCCGCTGGGGACACCTGAGATGTAAGGAAGCACTCTGCTGGCTGGGGAAAGTGACATCAGAGCTCCCACTGATTCTGCATTATGGTGAGTTGAATGATTTCATTTTATATTACAATGTAATAATAGAAATAATGCGCTTCAATCATCCTGACACCATAACAACCATGGTGCCGGGATGATTGAATTGCTAACACCAGGTGTTTAGAGTATCTTTATCTGCTGATTGTTAAACTTTCTGGAATACACATATTTATATTGCGGTGTAGGATCTGGGCCTGCTGTCCTTTCTTTCTTTCCCTCTTTCTTTCTCTCCCTCGTTCATCTCAGACTCTAACCACGCCCCTTTAAGCCACGCCCAATATTATGCTTAAACCACGCCCGTTATTCACGGTCAGGTAGAGGGCCCCTTAGCAGAATTTTGCTTAGGGCCCCAGGGAGGTCAGGATCGGCACTGGATCTAGCACACAGGTGATCAGCACCACTTCCAGGGCACCCTCCTCACCCATCAGACATATTCAGCCAATGAAAGAGGGGGAGAGAGGGGGAGGTGAGAAAGAGAGAGGGGTAATAGAGAGATCCGATGACGCTGACATTAGTATTGATCACAGGCAAATTAGGCAGCCGCGAGGCCCCTGTGAGTGCGAGGCCTTAGGCGACCGCCTAATTTGCCTAATTAGAGAGCCGCCTCTGGGTCTGTGTCCCTATTTAGGAGAGGCATCCTCATTCAGACATCATAGGAAATAAGGAATATTACCCACTTCCTGTTTAATTTATGTGTGTTATATGGGCAGGAAGTAAGGGGAAATCCACCCAACAGCAACACAGACAGCAATAGGAAAACATTTTCTGTTAAAGTGGGGAAAACGGGGAGCCTCTGTCAGGATCTTTTTGCTGCCTGTGTCTCCATAAAGGTAATTTCCCTTCACTTCCTGTCTAGGTGACCAAAATGAAGCACAGCAAGAAGTTATAGCAAATTTCCCCAACAGGATTACAGACAGCATTTTATATGTAAAAGAAAATGATTGATCATTGAGAATAGTAAAGGACAGTTAGCTTAGAGAGGAGGCGGGGGCCCAGTGGTGGCCGGTAGAGATGGGCCGAACACCCCCGGTTCGTTTCGCACCAGAATTCTCTAATATCTCAAAGGTTCGGACCTTAACCGCAAACCCTATTAAAGTCTATAGGACCTGAATTTAAAAATCAAAATTCCCCATTTTGAATGCTTTAATGCAAGTTATTGGCCATAAAAAGCATATGGGGGCCCGGGTACTGCTCTGGGGGACATGTACCAATGCAAAATAAACTTTGGAAAAAAAAACTTTTTTAAAGGAGCAGTGATTTTAATGATGCTTAAAGTGTAGCAAAAAAAATTAAATAAAAAAATCCCTTAACCACTTCCCGCCCGGTCAGTAGCATATTGACGTCCGGGAAGTGGTTCAGTTATCCTGTCCAGCAGGATAACAGCCGCCACGCGCCCGTAGGGGGCGCGCATCGCGGAGATCGGTGGTGCGGTGTGTCGGTCTGACACACCGCTACACCGATCTCGGTAAAGAGCCTCAGACGGAGGACTGCAGAGGGGTGATGGGGGGGACCCTGCTCACCCCCCTCTAATAGAAAAAAAGAGCACTGGCCAGGAAGACTGCAGGCAGCAGCCCCCCCCCCCCCCCAGAAGATGAATAGTGTGTGATGACTTGTGACTGTGAACAGATGCAGGGAGTCATACACACACAGCAGCCCAAGAGGGGGAGGAGGGGGTGACTCACAGTAACAGATAAGGAGGAAGAATTCCTGCACAGCTCCGATGTCTGCAGCTCTGGGCTGTCACTGCATCTTCTGTGTTCTCCATGCTGTGTGATAAAAACTTCTCTCCCTTCACCTAGTGTGGACAGACAATCCCGGGCTCTGCACAAGGGGGAGGGTGGAGGCGGGGAGAAATATGTGCAGGGAGTTGAAGTGCCCCCTTCCCTTATTGGTCAAAGCTGTGAAAGCCATAGTAAGGGAGAGGAGGATTGGCGCTGCGGGGCTGATTCGGGTCTTGGGCAAACAGAAAGCCGGGCAGAGGATTCAAAACCCTAAGCACTAGCGCGGAGGAGGAAGTGAAATCCTCCTCCGCTTTCAAAGCTGGGCAGTGACGTCACTGTTTGCCAGACACCAGGCGGCTATAGCAACCAGTGTTTAGGTGTATAGTCAGGTGAAGGTGGAGGCGGAGCCAGAGCCAGAGCTATGGTGGCTCAGTCCGCCCCTGTCCCATGAATTGCTGAATGTTCCCAGTGTCAGTTTCATTGGAATGAAGCTGCCCGGGACCAGGGACAGAGATGTCAATTAAGGGATAATCCCGGGCAATCTGGGACACGTGGGCATCCTATTCCTCACTCTCGTCTGACAGACGCGAGTAGAGGAGAGCCGATCGGCGGCTCTCCTGACAAGGGGGGTTCGCGTTGACTGTTCAACGCAGCCCCCCCTCGGATGCCCACACTGGACCACACTGGACCACCAGGGAAGCCGCCAGGACCACCAGGGAAGCCTTCAACATGTGGATGGCCAGGTACATCCCCCATGGCCATCCACATGTTCCAAAACATGCCAAATATGTGCCAATCAGTGCCCACAAATGGGAACTGACTGGCACCATAATAGTACAGTAATAAAAACAGTGATGCACAGCAATGCCACCCACCAGTAATCAGTGCCACTCATCAGTGTCCCTCAGTGCCTCTTATCAGTGCCCATCCGTGCCCATCAGTGCCGTCTATGAGTGCCCATCAGTGCTGCATACCAGTGCCACCTATCAGTGCCCATCAGTGCGGCCTATCAGTGTCCATCATCAGTGCTTATCAGTGCCACCTCATCAATGCCACCTCATCAGTGCCCATTGGTGCCGCCTTATCAGTACCAGTCAGTGCAGCCATATCAGTGCCCGTCATTGAAGAAAAAAACGTATTTATTTACAAAAAAAAATTAACAGAAACAAATAAAAACGTTTTTTTTTTCTAAATTTTCGGTCTTTTTTTATTCGTTGAGCAAAAAATTAAAATCGCAGAGGTGATCAAATACCACCAAAAGAAAGCTCTATTTGTGGGAACAAATGATAAAAAATTTGTTTGGGTACAGTGTTGCATGACCACGCAATTGTCATTCAAATTGCGACAGTGCTGAAAGCTGAAAATTGGCTTGGGCAGGAAGGTGCGTAAGTGCCTGGTATTGAAGTGGTTAAATATAGTGCCTGTGGGGTCCCCTTAGTCTGCACATCTGTACCATGTATAGAACCTGCTGCAGCAAAACTGACATTTATAAAAAAAAAAGAAAAAAATATATTTTAAAGTGATTTTCCCTGCAAGCTTTCTTTATTTGGACAAGCTGGAATTTAGATGCTGGGCATGTGGGTGGCAGGGAATGGGCAAACAGGTGATGTTCGGGCCGAACCGTTCACCCAACTCTACTGGCTGGCTGTACATCCCCGCCAGGAACACCCATAATTTTTGCTTAAGAATGTGGTGGAACTACAGCCATCAAAAGAGGGGCTTTTAAAAAGCAATAAGCCCAGTGATCTAAACAGGACCTCCCTCAAGATTAAATAAAATTTAATACATTTGTAGCGGGTATGTGATTTTAGGGGAGGCATCTGGGTGGTAGTGTAACCCAGATGCATTGATTGTCAGGGAATCTGAGACCCTTTTATGGTTCTTGGAGGACTCTGGTGGTGTGAGGTTCCCTGTGGCCTGCAGGTGGCGCTGTTGCCCTGGGCCGGAGCTGAACACTCACCGCAAAACTGCTTCCCTTTTTGTCCTTTCCTGGCGCTGGTACAGCGGGGCGGGGAACCCGTTTTGACGCAAAGGGAGAGGAGATAAAAGGGGCGGACGCCCTGACCTTGGGGTCAGAGTCGGAGGACGCAGCCGTGCCCAGGCACCTTCAGCCTGGGTGCTGGCGTTCCGGAGTTCCAGGCCCAGGTGCCCTTGACCTGGCCGGAGCGGGAGATGGAGTCCATCTCAGGCACCTTTAGCCTGGGGTGAGGTACTATGGCGGAAGCCTGGAGCTCAGTACCTTCGACTGAGTTCCGCGAGGGTGGAGGAATCCGAGGGGGCCCTAACTCATTGGGTGCCCGTGTCTGAGACGAGGAGGCCGGTGAGTGGAACTTCTCTGGAGAGTCCAGCGCAGCATTGCTGGTGACAGAGAGGCCTCCGGTAACTGTCTTGGACAGATGTCCTTCCCCTGATAGGGGCTACGATAGCGAAGGTAATTCATGTTCTGTTCAATATAGTCAGTCGCCACTGGTGACACTACAGTGGTTAGCTCTATCTAGAAGAATTGTGCCTTGGCCTACTCCCCACAAATATATGGGTCTCAACCGGTCTGTGCTGTATGACTATTTATTGAGAAGAATAAATACGAGTTGGACCCTTTCAGTGTGTGGAACTCTGGTTACTAGGAGCAAAGGGAGTCAATCCGAGGAGAGGATTTGACTCTGGGACACATACACAAAACCCGATAGTTCTGGCCTTCACCTCTACACATTGGAGGACATGGGCCGTGGTGTATCTCATCCTTCCCCCCAGTGCTAACCCCTAGATGAGACAGACAAGCCGTGAGTGAGAAGGGGTGAGAGGGGTGAGGTCGCTACACATTTTATTGAGAGTTCTTCTTTAATTTTTAGAACAAGGAACCAGAACACAAACTGAATTAAATAGTGATTGATTGCAATTTACATTAACAAAATATTAGGCTTACTGGTCAGCTTGTCAGCAATGAGGTGAGAATTGTGCAATAATTTACTTTGTAAGTGCAATCCCTTGTTATCAGAAAACAGTGGGCGTTTTATCTCAGTACCATGCTGAGAATGTGCTGAATGGTAACATAAGTTTATATAGAAAAACATGTTTGTCAGTTTAAAAAAAAAGAAAAATTGACAACCCTTTTAAGCTCTATTAATAAAATAAACTATATGGGGTGCAGCTAAAAATCTGTGAACTGATTTTAAATCTGCTACTATACAACCAGAGCGAAGGCCTCATTCAAAAAGGTGAGGAAGCCTGTAGTCTGTGAATAGGCTGATTGTTTATGCAGGAGCTGCATCAATGTAAGACCTCTTTCACACTGAGGCGCTTGAAAAACTGCCAGTAAAACACTAAGCGCTTTTGAAGCGCTTTTCAGGCGCTTTTGAAGCGCTTTCAATTCATTTCAATGGAGAGGGGCGTTTTTTTAAGCGCACTGCCCCAGTGTGAAAGCATTCATTGATTTTAATGAAAATACGTTTTCGTAAGCTTTTCAGGCGCTTTTTTTAGCGTGAAAGCGCCTGAAAAGCCACTCAGTGTGAAAGTGGTCTAAGTGTATGGGGACACAGAGCTTGCACAGATGCTTAGTCCAATTAGATAGGTGTGTGGGCGCAGGTGAGCGGCCCCGAATGAACACCATATGTGAATTGGGCATAAACACATGGTCCATTCACAGATTATTGGCCTCAGTGCCTATGTGAATGAATGGGGCCAACAATTAAAATTAGTGTTGATTTACCAAAAGAGTAGGAGCCTGCTTACTTTGCAAGGTGATTTTCCTTTTAGCTTAGTGAGGCTAAGTGAAAATTTATTTTGCAAAGATCCCAATCCCATTAACAAAAACACGATTTTTTTCTTGCACATGATTGGATGATAGATGTCAGCACAGCTATATGGAAATTCAGTTTGCTTTGTGAACATGCTCGCTTAGCAAGCTGAAATTTAATTTAGCTTAGTGATTGAGTTGAAGCTGTGCTGACATCTATCATCCAACCATGTGCTTGAAAAAAAATCCTGTGTTATTTTTGCATGTGATTGGGATCTTTGCAAAGGAAATTTTCACTTGGCTTCACTAAGCTAGGTGAAAAATCACTTTGCAATGTAAATATGCATTACGACCCGAATGTAAAAAATGTAGCCCAGCTGAAATTCCATTTTCAATAGGCTGACAATTTAACGCTGTTGATTTTTGAATACTAATAAGCCCCCATATTTCTCTTAGTATATATTCTCTTTAAAGTTTAACCGCTTGTCATCCGGCCGCCGTCAAATGACGGCAGCAGGAAGACTATGTTATTCTGGGCGGACGTCATATGACGTTGCGCCTTTAAAAGCCACTAGGGGGCGCGCGCACGCCGCGTCACTGGGCACCCGATGCGCGTGGCCGCGATGGCCGCCGGGCACCCGCGATTGCCCAGTAACCGAGCAGGACCGTGGATCTGTGTGTGTAAACACACAGATCCACGTCCTGTCAGGGAGAGGAGACCGATGGTGTGTCCCCTGTAAATAGGGACAACCATCGGTCACCTCCCCCAGTCAGTCCCCTCCCCCCCACAGTAAGAATTACTAATAGGGAACACATTTAACCCCTTCCTCGCCCCCTAGTGTTAACCCATTCCCTGACAGTCATGTTTATACAGTAATCAATGCATTTTTATAGCACAGATCGCTGTATAAATGGGAATGGTCCCAAAAATGTGTCAAAAGTGTCCAATGTGTCCGCTGCAATATTGCAGTCACGATAAAAATCCCTGATCGCCACCATTACTAGTAAAAAAAAATTAAAATAATAAAATATATATAAATCTATCCCCTATTTTGTAGACACTTTAACTTTTGCGCAAACCAATAAATATACGCTTATTGAGATTTTTTTTTACCAAAAATATGAAGAAGAATACGTATCGGCCTAAACTGAGGAAAAAAATAATTTAAAAAAATGGATATTTATTATAGCAAAAAGTAAAAAATATTGTGTTTTTTTTCAAACTTTTCACTCTTCTTTTGTTTATAGCCCAAAAAAGAAAAACCGCAAATACCACCAAAATAAATCTCTATTTGTGGGAAAAAAAGGACGCAAATTTAGTTTGGGTACAGCGTCGCACGACCGCGCAATTGTCATTCAAAGTGTGACAGCGCTGAAAGCTGAAAAATTTGCTTGGGCAAGAAGGGGGTGAAAGTGCCCTGTAGGCAAGTGGTTAATGGAGCTACAGTATCTAACAAAAGTGAGTACACCGCTCACATTTTTGTAAATATTTTATTACCGGTATATCTTTTCTTTTGACAACACTGAAGAAATTACACTTTGCTACAATGTAAAGTAGTGAGTGTACAGCTTGTATAACAGTGTATATTTGCTGTCCCCTCAAAATAACTCAACATACAGCCATTAATTGTCTAAACCACTGGCAACAAAAGTGAGTACATCCCTAAGTGAAAATGTTTTGTGGTCACCATTATTTTCCAGCACTGTCTAACCCTCTTGGGCATGGAGTTAATCAGAGCTTCACAGGTTGCCACTTGAGTCCTCTTCCACTCCTCCATGACGACATCACCGAGCTGGTGGATGTTAGAGACATTGCCCTCCTCCACCTTCATTTTTAAGATGCCCCACAGATGCTCAATAGGGTTTAGGTCTGGAGACATCCTTGGCCAGTCCATCACCTTTATCCTCAACTTCTTCAGCAAGGCAGTGGTCATCTTGGAAGTGTGTTTGGGGTCATTATCATGTTGGAATACTGCCCTACGGCCCAGTCTCCGAAGGAAGGGGATCATGCTCTGCTTCAGTATGTCACAGTACATGTTGGCATTCATGGTTCCCTCAATAAACAGTAGCTCCCCAGTGCCGGCACCACTCATGCAGTCCCAGACCATGACACTCCCACCACCATGCTTGACTGTAGGCAAATCTTTGTACTCCTCACCTGAATGCCACCACACACGCTTGACAACATCTGAACCAAATAAGTTTATCTTGGTCTCATCTGACTACAGGACATGGTTCCAATAATCCATGTCCTTAGTCTACTTGTCCTCGGCAAACTGTTTGTGGACATTTGTTGTGCATCATCTTTAGAAGAGGCTTCCTTTGGGATGACAGCCATGCAGACCAATTTCATGCAGTGTGCGGCATATGGTCTGAGCACTGACAGGCTGACCCTGCACCCCTTCAACCTCTGCAGCAATGCTGGCAGCACTCAAACATCTATTTCCCAAAGACAACCTCTGGATATGACGCTAAGGAAGTGCACTCAACTTTTTTGGTCGACCATGGCGAGGCCTTTTCTGAGTGAAACCTGTCCTGTTAAACCACTGTATGGTCTTGGCCACCTTGCTGCAGCTCAGTTTTGGGGTCTTGGGAATCTTCTTATAGCCTAGGCCATCTTTATGTAGAGCAACAATTATTTTTCAGATCCTCAGAGAGTTCTTTGCCATGAGGTGCCATGTTGAACTTCCAGTGACTAGTATGAGAGAGTGAGAGAGAACACCAAATTTAACACTGCTCCCCATTCACACCTGAGACCTTGTAACACTAATGAGTCACATGACACTGGGAGGGAAAATGGCTAATTGGTTCCAATTTGGACATTTTCACTTAGGGGAGTACTCACTTTTGTTGCCAGCAGTTTAGACAATAATGGCTGTGTGTTGAGTTATTTTGAGGGGACAGAAAATGTACACTGTTATACAAGCTGTACACTCACTACTTTACATTGTAGCAAAGTGTAATTTCTTCAGTGCTGTCACATAAAAAGATATAATAAAATATTTACAAAAATGTGAGGGATGTACTCCCTTTTGTGAGGTACTGTATATCTATGTGTATTTTGTAGAGTGGAGGGGTAGTATTTTTTTTCTTAGCCAAGTGTATCACATAAAATTCCAGAAGTGATCAAAGCATTGACGATTACCTGAGCAGATGATCATATTTAAAGTGTTACTAAACCCAGGACCCTGCATTCACAAAATCTGGTCTCCCACAATACATGGAAATGCAATTATTTTAGTAAATACAAACTGCTAAATACCTTTTCTCATCAGCAGTTAGAGCAATGTTGTGACTACTATCAGTGTCCAGCCATGCACTTGTAAAGCTTGTAGGAGGCGTTTTCTGACTGACCTATGAGACTTTAAGACCCCTGACCCTCTGTTTGGACAGTGCTGATTGGCTTTGTGCTGATCACATGAATCCCAAGAGAAAAAAAAAACTTCGCTAGCAATACACACTAAAACTGAGCATGTGCAGCCTGACTCCATAGACTGTGTTATCAAGAAATTATTAGGAGTCAGTGGAAGGAGGGGAGAATCAGAGAAGACAGGATCAAACAGCCTTTTTAAGCAATGCAGAGGATTAACCTCTTAGGTTCCACAGTGAGTATAACAAGCATGCTTTACTGCATATACTGGCTGATTTTGCGGTTGTGGGTTTAGCAACACTTTAAAGCTAAAGTTTAAAACATCACAGCACGCTGTCTCAGTACACCTCTCAACAGCTCTTAACCCTGATGTAAGCAGTGGACTGGCTCTTTAGAGGGGTTATGCAAATATCAAATCGCCTTCATGAGCATGTGGCACGGTGGAGGAATGGGCATTCCTAGGTAGGCCTAATTTTCATGCAGACTGCCCTAGGCTACACGTCCATGTTTAAAAGAGCTTAAATCCAATGAATGATGGAGTGGCCAAGGAGAGTCCATGTGGGGAGGAAAGTGCTAGATGTTGCTGGACATCCCCTAGCCAGGAAATAACAAAGCCTCTATCTGACTTGCTTCAGTTTATAATAAACACGCGGAGAAGCTCACAATGTGCAGTGAAATCAGGCTCAGCTTTTTCAGGACAGAAGTGGAGCTTGTACAATTGTGCAAGACTGAAGGTAAGATTGGACCTCAGCTTTAATGACTTTTATATACAACACATATTATGAATTCTAGGAAAGCCAGACACAGAACACTCAG